>KQ990587.1:224310-235731 GCA_001598015.1 Dorcoceras hygrometricum | reverse complement strand
GACCATTGGTAAATCGAGAGTCGCTATAGATCCGATAGCTATGCATACATCTTGGAGATCGAATAGTGACATCGCGAGTGTAACTAGGTAAACACATTTACCTAAACACTTCTAGTACTCTTGCCAGAGATTTATATTATCTTATCCCCTTAGATAGCATAGGATATCCACGCATGTCTGCGAGCGGTGAATCCTCGACAACGATGCATCGACTCCTACATGGGGTCTCACCTGGAAAATCCGAACGAGGGTAGTTCGATAGATCACCAGGTCACTATCTATCTGCATGCTCAGAACATCACAATGTTCCCTACCAATGAAACATGGTACTTCGCATCGCAGATACTAGTCTCAAGCTTGGGCGGCCTTATCCTCATTTTGACGGCCCAATCGACTAGGAACAAGTTCAGAACCTCGGACTTATCCACTCGACAAATGGTAACCACTTGGAAAGTCCGAACGAGGGTAGTTCGATAGATCACCAGGTCACTATCTATCTGCATGCTCAGAACATCACAATGTTCCCTACCAATGAAACATGGTACTTCGCATCGCGGATACTAGTCTCGATCTTGGGCGGCCTTATCCTCATTTTGACGGCCCAATCGACTAGGAACAAGTTCAGAATACACAGTTACTATTAGATGTGTTTAATGATAGCCGTCATACCCACTATCACATCTAACATACACCATAGTGCATTCTAGGTCTTTACTCAACGCAATTGTTAATCATCATACAACACAATGAAAGTAATGAATGCCATATAAATAAATGCGAATATCATATATAAAGATTGTTTCATACAAGAGTCTATAAACCCACACGCCACAAGTTGGCTAGTTGGGCATCTACTCTAACACTGACACCACCACGTCGGGAGCTCGGGAACGTCATGAACTGGTGGATTAAGAATGCTTCTTATTCGAGCCTACAACCACAGATCACAGGTCAAAGGGCGTCGGAAGTGTGTCCGGCGAAGCCCCTCCGATGCTTAAGTCTGGAAGGATGCGAGAGCAAAAAGAGAGCAGGAGAAAATATGTGTTGGGTGAAAAAAGATGCTAGAATGTGTGTGTGAATGAATGAGGCATACCTGGTATTTATAGAGGGTCTAGGCGGTGGAGGAGATCATATCCTGGTGAATATTCGTATGCACCGGGTATCTCGGGTGAGATATTCTCCATGATCCTCGAGATCTTATCCTTTAAATTAGGAAAGACGTATCTTCCCTGGATTCTTCAAATAAGGAAAGACGTATCTGGGCTGGATTCTGGTAGATATGGCATTGTCCTCAGGAAACACTCTCGTCCTGAACACAAGTACTCGGGCCAGCACCCGATCTCATAGCGAGTCCTTCGGGAGATTTCCCGATCTGGGTAGCGTAGGTCGGGCCCGGAGTGCGCTGCTCGGTCCTCGGGTCCCGAGGTGATAACAGGGGGCATCAAAAGTATCCTCCATCGTGAGTCCTAGAGAAGGATTGAAGTACAGGATTTTGTATAGCTGAGGTTGGGACCCGAGGTAAAATCCAGAGTTCTAAAGGAAACCTTGATCGTCATGACGCCATACTCCAACCATTGATGAAGAGACACATGGACGGTTGGATGGAGGTCAGGTTGTGTTTTCTGGAGAAGACCACGATCCTTGTGACGATGCCTCTCAGCCGTTGATAATATTCGAACAGATGGTCCAGATTGAGAGATCCCGAACTCGTGCCTGGCTCCGACCAGTTTCGCGAGGAAACCGGCACTTCACGGTAGGCGGCGGTAGATTACGTCAATCAGGTCCACGACCGGAAATGATCTCCCTCCGATCAGCCTGCACTAGAAGACTGAAGGATTTTATCGCCAACGGATTCTCCTCGAAAAGTTGGCCGGAGCAAGTCCGACGAACGGCGGCGGCGGCGGCGTGCACCGGCGGCGGCGTGAGGTTGGAGAAGAAAGGGACGGCGGCTTTAGCTCTAGGATTAGGGTTTGTGATTGTTGTTGTTGTTGTGTTGTAAGTTATTAAACTCTTAAGCCTAATTAAATAGACTTAGTCATAGTCTTGGACCGGCCCAACGGGCCCGGATTCAACAGATGAACATTCGGTTCATCCCTATCACCGTGACTTCATCATAAATCCGATCGCCGATCAGATCGGACCGATCGACTCAGTTTCCAAAACTGAATACTATGATCTGAAAAACCATTTTTCAGAATCCTAATGCAAAATGACCGTTTTGCCCCTCAACAGCGGAAATCACGATTTGACCCCTGTTGACTTTTAGGAAGTCGCACTCCTTAAAATCCTCTTCTCATGCTCAACACATTGAGCTCAGTATCCATACGGAAATCTCGAATCCAGTACTTGTGTGACCCTCCATGGTTCAGGGATACAGCTAGCCGTGGGCCCACAACCATTTTGGCTCCGGAATCACAATTCCGGACTTGCCCATCGGATCATGGTAAGAGCGTCTAGCAACATCGCCCCATGATCCCCTAGGTATCACTGATAGTGCCTGCAAGAACCAGTTGGTCGTGGTTAGCATACAGTACGGTCATTTCAATCAATATATCCCGATCAGATCAACGACCATTGGTAAATCGAGAGTCGCTAAAGATCCGATAGCTATGCATACATCTTGGAGATCGAATAGTGACATCACGAGTGTAACTAGGTAAACCCATTTACCTAAAACACTTCTAGTACTCTGGCCAGAGATTTATACACTATTATCCCCTTAGATAGCATAGGATATCCACGCATGTCTGCGAGCGGTGAATCCTCGACAACGATGCATCGACTCCTACATGCATTGGGGTCTCACCCAATCCCGCCGCCTGATGACCCCAAGTGAGTCGGCAAACGATTCAAAGTGAGACGCCTATCATGTAGAGTGTCAATGACGTTTCGAGTCGTGAGGACTAATCAGTACAACCAAGACCTCGGACTTATCCACTCGACAAATGGTAACCACTTGGAAAATCCGAACGAGGGTAGTTCGATAGATCACCAGGTCACTATCTATCTGCATGCTCAGAACATCACAATGTTCCCTACCAATGAAACATGGTACTTCGCATCGCAGATACTAGTCTCGAACTCGGGCGGCCTTATCCTCATTTTGACGGCCCAATCGACTAGGAACATGTTCAGAATACACAGTGACTATTAGATGTGTTTCATGATAGCCGTCATACCCACTATCACATCTAACATACACTTAAGTGCATTTTAGGTCTTTACTCAATGCAATTGTAAATCATCATACACACAATGAAAGTAAAGAATGCCATATAAATAAATGCGAATATCATATATAAAGATTGTTTCATACAAGAGTCTATAAACCCACACGCCACAAGTTGGCTAGTTGGGCATCTACTCTAACACTGACACCACCACGTCGGGAGCTCGGGAACGTCATGAACTGGTGGATTAAGAATGCTTCTTATTCGAGCCTACAACCACAGATCACAGGTCAAAGGGCGTCGGAAGTGTGTCCGGCGAAGCCCCTCCGATGCTTAAGTCTGGAAGGATGCGAGAGCAAAAAGAGAGCAGGAGAAAATATGTGTTGGGTGAAAAAAGATGCTAGAATGTGTGTGTGAATGAATGAGGCATACCTGGTATTTATAGAGGGTCTAGGCGGTGGAGGAGATCATATCCTGGTGAATATTCGTATGCACCGGGTATCTCGGGTGAGATATTCTCCATGATCCTCGAGATCTTATCCTTTAAATTAGGAAAGACGTATCTTCCCTGGATTCTTCAAATAAGGAAAGACGTATCTGGGCTGGATTCTGGTAGATATGGCATTGTCCTCAGGAAACACTCTCGTCCTGAACACAAGTACTCGGGCCAGCACCCGATCTCATAGCGAGTCCTTCGGGAGATTTCCCGATCTGGGTAGCGTAGGTCGGGCCCGGAGTGCGCTGCTCGGTCCTCGGGTCCCGAGGTGATAACAGGGGGCATCAAAAGTATCCTCCATCGTGAGTCCTAGAGAAGGATTGAAGTACAGGATTTTGTATAGCTGAGGTTGGGACCCGAGGTAAAATCCAGAGTTCTAAAGGAAACCTTGATCGTCATGACGCCATACTCCAACCATTGATGAAGAGACACATGGACGGTTGGATGGAGGTCAGGTTGTGTTTTCTGGAGAAGACCACGATCCTTGTGACGACGACTCTCAGCCGTTGATAAGATTCGAACGGATGGTCCAGATTGAGAGATCCCGACAACCGAGGTGACCGTTGGAGTTCCCCAGATTATCCGGGCCGTCGATGGCTGTGAGATCGGACGGTGGTGATTCACCTCGAGTTATTATAAATACTCAGTGATCTCAAGTCATTTCTCACTTTCGCTTCCTTACCGTGTCGAAACTCTATAAAAATCTTCTCTTGATCCCGAGCTCCGGATTAGCTTCCTATTCTTAACTCAGTAAGTTTTATCTTCCTTTAACATGTCTTCTTCGACAGAGAGCGTATTTAGGAGCGTAGCCGAATCGTTAGATAGTATTCCCATGATTCCAAAGACCAAAGAGCCTTGTCTTCCCGACCAGGCCGAACTGGGGTCCTCGGGTCTCCCCTGGTATGAGGAGAAATCCTCAAATCTTAAGTTGTACGACATCTCCCTGATCAAGGAGAAAGGGGAGATGTTGGACAAATTCGAAGTAGTCCTACCGCATCCCAACGAGAGGGCTCACCGTCCTCCTCCCGACTTCCACACCTTTTACGTGAACCAGATAGACATGGGCCATAGGTTTCCGATCCCTAGGTTCATCACCGCCCTCTGCCAACACATAAATATTAGACCGAGTCAACTATCCCCGAACTCGTATAGCTTCCTTCTGGCCCTGGCCGTACTCCTTAGATACTATAACATCCCTATCATCCCCTACGTCCTCATGCAATTAGTCCAGATTAAGAGGCTAGGCCCCGGGAAATTTTACCTCTCCCACAAGGGAGATCACGCTTTTATCAAGGGGAACCCGAGCTCCCATAAGGGGTGGATGAGCCGGCTCTTCTATGTTAAGCGGCCGAGAAGAAGAGGAACCCCTGGAGGTGTGAGATGTCATGGAGATATAACATATATACCCTCAAACCTTCAACTCCCGAACGCTGCCCCAACTTGGTTTCCTTCCTCTAGGCTATGCGCGAGAAGAGCTACAACGCGCCTGAGCTGATTAAGGAGGACCTCCTGTGCCATTACGGGTTTAGCAGGAAGGAGGTCGAGCTGGTCGGGGACTTAGGTATCACCATGTCTTGCCCTATCCATGTCGTCACCTGTACCCGAGCTTGTGTTATCCGAACTGATATCCAACTCGCTTCTTCTTTTGCAGCTGAGCGCATAGGCAAGGCAGAAATGCTGAGGGCTTTGCAGGAGAGCCCGCCTCAGGAGCGGACGTGCCCTCAGTGAAGGTGGCCAAGAAGAGGTAGGCCTCCACCCCCGCCGAGAAGGAGGCTCGGCGCCAGAATAAAAAGGGGGCCTCCAACACTGAGGCGCGTCGGGCGCCGACGCCCCCATGCCCGACACGAGAGGAGCGTCCTGACCCGACGCCTCCATCCCCGATGCCCGTGATTGTCATTCTTGAGGTCCATTCCCCGAAGGGGGGACAAAAGACGGAGAGGGTTCCTGGCCGAGTCCCCGCCTTCAACCTTTTTGAAGACTCCCTGGTGGTCTCCCCGTCCGGGGTCATGGCCACGGGTTTTCTCTGCAACATGGTCCCGACAGGGACATTCATCGGTTGTGTGGTGCCACCAACTCCGAGGCCATGGGCTTATTCGCGGCCCAACTCTCTGCCGTACATTCTTGATCTTCCCAATATTTATTTTCCTGCTTGGGTTAGCCTTCTGACCATTGATTCTTATGTGGGCAATGGCTTTGGGCGGCGAGGTGATCAAGCGCCTCACCCAGGCCCAGCGAGAGGTGAACTCCACTCCGCAGTCCTTTGACGAGGTGATGGAGCGCCATACCAAGTTGGAGATGCGGGTCGCCGAGCTGGAGGAAGTAAGGGCTCTTGAGAACAGGGCGACGGAGGCCGAGAAGGAGGCGCTAGAGGCCGAGCTGGCAGTCGAGAGGGCTGCTCGGGCTGCTGAGAAGGAGGCGTCGGTGGCCGAGAAGAGGGTGATGGGGGCCGAGCTGGATGAGACCAAGGCCCGAGCGAGGCGGAGATCGGGCGCCTGAGGAGCGAGGCCGCGAACGCATGGGATCTCGGTAAGGAGGAGTTCTTGAATTCCTCTGAGTTTGATGACCTGTGCACGAAGAAGTCTCTGGCTTACTTCAAGAGTGGCTTCGAAGGCTGCGTGGCTCAGTTCCGAGCCAACGGCTACTCCGAGGAGGAGCACCCGGCTCCGTTCCTCCACGTGGCTTGGGCCCTTGAAGATCTGCCCGAGGAGGACGAGGAGGAGTCCGATGAGGATGATGAGGAGGATGACGCAGGCGCTACTCCCCTGAGCTCCCCCAAGCCATAGTTGTATTTACATTTATCCGTGTATTGTAAATTCTCATGCTTTAATGAAATCCCACTTTTTTCCTGAGCTGTCAGTTTATAAATTCGATACTTGAGCACGGAGGCGGGGTAGCCCGAGAATATAAATCACGAACCAATGCAAAATGGGGTAACTCGAGCAACCAAGATATACGATCACTTATAACTAAGTAAAATAAAGAACGAACTGAACAAATCGAGGGATAAACAACCACACATAACTGAGCAGGGTAACCCGAGGGGACAGAGGCTTAAGTAATCTCATTAGGAAAATCCTGTAGAGGATGCCGATACAAATATCGTTCTCCCCACGTAGAAGGTCGCCAAGTATGGGAAAACGGTGTTCAGACTTCGTAGGTCCCCGAAGAGAGCGCCTTTTGCTTTCGTTAAGCTTGTGGCTAGGGAGAAGCCCGAGCTGGTCGTGTCCCGTGTTGAGAGATCGTCCTCCAGTGGGGCCATCGCCCGAGGAGGTGTCCCAGAGAATTGAGCTTGAGTTTTGCCGAACGGATCGGGCTTATGTGCTCGAGTGGGAGAGCCACTTGAGGAGGTGCCAATGTGGAATTGGGCTTTAAGTGCCGAGCGGATCGGGCTTATGTGCTCAAGTGGAAGAGCCACTCAAGGAGGTGCCAATGCGGAATTGGGCTTTAAGTTCCGAGCGGATCGGGCTTATGTGCTCAGGTGGGGTTAAAGTTCCGAGTGGATCGGGCTTATGTGCTCAAGTGGAAGAGCCAATCGAGGAGGTACCAGTGCAGAATTGGGCTTTAAGTGCCGAGCGGATCGGGCTTATGTGCTCAGGTGGGGTTGCCACCCGAGGAGGTGCCAAATCGGAATTGGACTTTAGTGCCGAGCGGTTCGGGCTTATGTGCTCAGGTGGGGTTTCCACCCGAGGAGGTTCCAATGCGGAATTGGGCTTTAGTGCCCAGCAGATCGGACTTATGTTCTCAGGTGGGGTTGCCACCCGAGGAGTTTGATAGTAAAAACCATGGGTTGAGAGAAGAATAAATTTTATTTCATAAGGTAGCTTTTACAAATGGTAGCCAAGCAAGCCTGATCCGTATTAGAGATGATAAAGAAATAAAGTCTAAGAATAGTACTTCTGGAGGTGAATAATATTCCAAGGCCGACGTCCTCTCTTCCCTTGTGCATCCTCCAAATAATAAGCAGCTACTCCAGCTTTCCCGATCACTTGGTATTCATACTTTGGATCCAACTTTCCTCTGTCTCCCTGATACTTTATTCTCCTCCAGACGAGGTCTCCCAACTCATATTTCCGAGGCTGAACTCTCTTATTATAAGCCTATGACATTCTCCTCTGATATGCCGATAAGCGCACAGAGGCCTGAGCTCTTATTTCCTCGAGATGGTCCAACTCGAGGCCTCGTATATCCCCATTATCCTCTGCATACTCCATGACCCGTAGGCTATCCTCGCCGATCTCAGCTGGTAGAAGTGCTTCTAAACCATATATCATACAATAATGCGTTTCGCCAGTAGATGCTTGGGTCGTCGTTCAAGCCCAGAGCACACTAGGTAGTTCATACACCCATCTTCCCCTGGCCGAATCCAACCGTGCTTTGAGTGCTTGCACGATGGTTCAGTTAGTAACTTCTACTTGACCGTTGCTCTGAGGATAGGCTAATGAGGTTAAGACCTGCTCGATCTTCAACTCTTGACACCAAGCCCGGACATTCGCTCCACAAAATTGTCTCCCATTATCTGAAATAAGCCTCCGAGGTATCCCGAAGCGATAGACGATATTCTTCCACAGAAACTTTAGTACCTCAGCCTTGGATATCTTCGCAAAGGGTTCGGCCTCCACCCACTTAGAGAAGTAATCCACAGCAACAAATAAGAACTTCCTCTGCCCTCCAGCCGGTGGGAAAGGCCCCAGTATATCCATGCCCCATTGATCAAATGGGCACGAGGAGATGACGGTCCTCAAGGGCTCGGCAGGAATCTTCTATAGGTTAGCATGTCTCTGGCAGCTCTGACAAGATCGGACAAGAGTAGTAGAATCCTGCTGCATAGTAGGTCAGAAGAAACCTGCGAGCAAAGCTTTCCGAGCCATATCTACTGCACCCAAGTGATTTCCACAACACCCTTCATGAGTTTCTCTCAATACATACCTGGCCTCGTCGGGACCCAAGCATTTCAGTAGTGGCCGTGACGAAGACCTCTTATACAATTTATCATTGAATATGACGAAGCGCAGTGCTCAGAGCTTAATCTCCTGAGCACGTCGAGGGTCATCAGGCACGACCCTTCGTAGAATATATTCCAAGATATCATGTCGCCCGTCTGAAGTAGGCTCTGCCCCTGACTCTTCCCGACTTGATATGTTTGTGACAGCAGTTCCTTCCCTTGCACTTCTTCTCCCGAGGATGGGGAAAGAGAACTAGCCATCCTCGCGAGCTTATCCACTTTTTCATTGATTTCCCGAGGTATCTGATCCAGAACTACCTCGAAAAAGGTTTCCATTAACTTGCTCAGCTTCTCCGCATACTTCACCATGTTCTCATTTTTTATATCAAACTTACCGCTGCTCTGTTGAACTACCAACTGGGAATCAGAATAAAGTTTTACCCGAGCTATCCCCATGTTCTTTGCTGCTCGGAGCCCGATAAGTAAGGCCTCATACTCTACTTCATTATTGTAGGCCTTGAAATCAAGAGTGATCGCCAGACTTGTTTCTTCCCCCCCGGGGGACACCAGGACTACATCGAAGCTGCTGCCAGATGAGAAAGAAGACCCATCCACATAAACTTTCCACCTCTCCTCCTGCTCGAGGTGTACTGTATCTGCCAAGAAATCTACCAACACCTGCACTTTTATCGCTGCCCGAGGCTTGAACTATATATCATATTCACTGAGCTCGGTAACCCACTTGACAAGTATCCCTGAGGCGTCGGGATGAGAAACAATCTGCCCTAAGGCACTGTTAGTGAGTACGGTGATCAGGTGAGATAAGAAATACGGCCTGAGACGCCGAGCTGTAATAACCAAGGCCAGAGCCAACTTCTCCTGCGTAGTGTAATTCAATTTAGCCCCCTTCAGAGCATGGCTCACAAAATATACAGGTTGATGCACCTGTCCATACTCCCGAACGCGAACTGAGCTAGCCGCTTGTGGGGTGATAGCCAGATATACAAACAACGGTTCCCCGAGCTCTGGCTTGTTGATAACCAGAAATCCCTTCAGATAATCTTTCAACTCTTGAAAAGCCTTCTCACTATGCTCATTCCATTCATAATGCTTGGATTTTGAATATTTTGAAGAAAGGGAGACTCCGGTCGGCCGATCTCGAGATAAATCGGGAGAGAGCAGCAATCCTCCCTATCAAACTCTGGACCTCTTGAATTTTCCGAGGAGGACACACTGAAGCAAGGGCTCGCACCTTCTCCGGGTTAGCTTCAATTCCCCGACGAGTGACCATGTATCCCAAGAATTTTCCTGTCAGTGCTCCAAATAAACACTTGCTGGGGAACAGCTTGATTTGATAGTCCCGGAGAGTACGGAAGGTCTCCTCCATGTCAGATATAAAATTCTTCTCCTCCCAAGACTTAACCAGTATGTCGTCGACATATACCTCGACTGTGACGCCCGAACCCACGGGGTCACGAGTTTGGGGTGAATAAAAATTTTCGAATAAAAGAAGGGCTAAAAGATAATTCGCTATAGGCTGTATCTCCTATAACTTGAAAGAAAACTCGAAACACAAACCAGACGCAGACATAATAATAAATACGGCGCCAACTGCTGGAAACATTTTTGCGGAAAAACAAGTCTTATATATATTGCAATTGCGGTTACAACGTTTGTCATTCTATTCGAACATACAATTGTTGCAATTGATCTAATACAAATCCTACAAAAGATAAAACAACATTATCCTAGACACGGATTACGTTGGCCCCTTGATAAACACAACCACCCAGCCGCTTGTTCAATTTTCACCTGCTGTTCTTCCATCAGTTGTCGCACCTGCACCATTTTAAAAGCTAGTGAGTCTAAGGGCTCAGCAAGTAAAACCTGGGTAATAACAATTCAAATATACAGGTGGAAATCTGTTCAATACATATGTTAAGGAACTTCAATGAACAATATCATTTTTGTAAACAGTTCAATAAACATTCAATGGCAGAAACAGGGGATTATAGCCCAGATTCTCATTGTTATCATTTTAAATATCATTTTCAGTTGATCATGGCATATAAGTTCCTCATGGTCCGTGTTGCACTTGATCAAATGACTTCGGAAATCCGTTCTAGCATATAGCTCATATGAAAGGGCAGCCGACATCTGGACGACTACTCACCCTTCTTCAATGGGTGACCGTCAACTATTTATGCCATAATCTTAAAATAGCTTTTGTTCCTTAACAATCCTTTCTTTAAACATTCCTTGAAATTTCTGTAAATCATCGGGTTCCATCATTTTAAACATTTCTAGCATATAGCTCATATGAAAGGGCAGCCGACATCTGGACGACTACTCACCCTTCTTCAATGGGTGACCGTCAACTATCTATGCCATAATCTAAAATAGCTTTTGTTCCTTAACAATCCTTTCTTTAAACATTCCTTGAAATTTCTGTAAATCATCGGGTTCCATCATTTTAAACATTTGCTTCCCATTTTAAAAACTTTTCTGAGAATCGAATTCAACCTCTGGGAACTTCTTTAAAATGGAACTGGTTGATAGAAAACCAGTCGCAAGGAATAGGAAACCAGTCGCAAGACAAGAATCCAGTCGCAAGGTCTTTTCAACAAATGTGAAGTGAAACGACGTCGTTAGCGCATAAACCAATCGCAATGAACAGTGCAACCAGTCGCAGGATAAGAAAACGCTAACATACAGAACCAGTCGCACTTGGAATATATGAATTAAGTGAAACGATGTCGTAGCGTGTCAACCAGTCGCAGGAATAACAAAATAAATATTGCAACTGCTGAATT
>KQ990587.1:202932-215017 GCA_001598015.1 Dorcoceras hygrometricum | reverse complement strand
CTTTCCCTTTTTGAAAATTTATTTGTGAATAACTACAAGAGAGATATCTCTTTACTCGTATAGCCGTCACATCTGAAATATTCCCCTTTTTTATTTCTTTAACAGGTAACTCTGTGAGATCTGAATTCCTGGAAGTAACTATTCTGATCTGAATTTGAATATACTCTTCCCAAATCTCTCGGATCTGATACTTATCCCGATAAATTTACGAATACTGATAGTCCAGATCTGAAATACTTCCTTCTCTTCTGCGAATACTTAAAATCCAGATCTTAGTCTTAATTTCAGTTCTTAGTCTTGTTTTCGTTCTCACCAAAACTTATAAATTTTATCTTAACAGTGTATTCTGTTTGCTGCTTGCTGCTGATATATGTAGTGTGACGCCCGAACCCACGGGGTCACGAGTTTGGGGTGAATAAAAATTTTCGAATAAAATAAGGGCTAAAAGATAATTCGCTATAGGCTGTATCTCCTATAACTTGAAAGAAAAATCGTAACACAAACCAGACGCAGACATAATACTAAATACGGCGCCAACTGCTGGAAACATTTTTGCGGAAAAACAAGTCTTATATATATTGCAATTGCGGTTACAACGTTTGTCATTCTATTCGAACATACAATTGTTGCAATTGATCTAATACAGATCCTACAAAAGATAAAACAACATTATCCTAGACACGGATTACGTTGGCCCCTTGATAAACACAACCACCTAGCCGCTGGTTCAATTTTCACCTGCTGTTCTTCCATCAGTTGTCGTACCTGCACCATTTTAAAAGCTAGTGAGTCTAAGGGCTCAGAAAGTAAAACCTGGGTAATAACACTTCAAATATACAGGTGGACATCTGTTCAATACATATGTTAAGGAACTTCAAAGAACAATATCATTTTTGTAAACAGTTCAATAAACATTCAATGGCAGAAACAGGGGATGATAGCCCAGATTCTCATTGTTATCATTTTTAATATCATTTTCAGTTGATCATGGCATATAAGTTCCTCATGGTCCGTGTTGCACTTGATCAAATGACTTCGGAAATCCGTTCTAACATATAGCTCATATGAAAGGGCAGTCGACATCTGGACGACTACTCACCCTTCATCAATGGGTGACCGTCAACTATTTATGCCATAATCTTAAAATAGCTTTTGTTCCTTAACAATCCTTTCTTTAAACATTCCTTGAAATTTCTGTAAATCATCGGGTTCCAT
Source organism: Dorcoceras hygrometricum (assembly GCA_001598015.1). Classification (NCBI taxonomy): domain Eukaryota; kingdom Viridiplantae; phylum Streptophyta; class Magnoliopsida; order Lamiales; family Gesneriaceae; genus Dorcoceras; species Dorcoceras hygrometricum. Next base: position 213,802 of record KQ990587.1, on the reverse strand, counting down.
CATTTTAAAAATTTGCTTCCCATTTTAAAACTTTACTGAGTATCGAATTCGACTTTCGAAACATATCGTTGAAATGAAACTGGTGAAAAGAAAACCAGTCGCAAGAGAACACTAACACATATAAAACCAGACGCAACTGCTGAAATTTTGACAATAAAATGCATCTGCTGATGAACAGTGAACTGCTGGAAATTTACTAGGAAATGCGTCTGCTGAATTTTGAAAGAAAACGCAACTGCTGAATTCTAACAAAGGAATGCAGCTGCTGAATTAGTTCAATAGGAATGCTCCTGCTGGTGTTAACAAAGAAATACACCTGCTGGTTTTAGCAAAAGAAATGCACCTGCTGGTGTTAACAAAGAAATACACCTGCTGGTTTTAGCAAAAGAAATGCACCTGCTGGTGAACAGTGCACCAACTGGAATTTACGAAAGAAATACAACGACTGAAATATTTCGATAGGAATGCACCTGCTGATGTATAGTGCATCTTCTGATTTTATGAAAACAACGCAACTGCTGAATTCTAACAAAGGAAATGCAACTGCTGGTTTTACGATAACAATGCAGCTGTTGATTTACAACGAAGAAGTGAAACTGCTGATTTTAACAAGGAAAGATGCACCTGCTGACGAACAGTGCATCTGCTGATTTTACGAAACACTTGTAATATCGAAACAATGATCACGCTACCAGCCGTAGCCTATTAAACCAGACTTTATACTGATTCAACTAGCAACTAACGATTACACAATCATCAAATCCCGATATTACAGCAAAAGGAAGAACATTCGTAAACATTATAACAATGCAGCTGCTGAATCAAGGAGATGCAGCTGCTGGAACATAACTCGACATTTGTAACATCAAAACAACAACTATGCCATCCGTCGTTGCCTATCAAACCATACTTTATAATGATTCAACTAGCAACTACCGATTACATCGTTATCAAATCTTGATATTACGACTATTAAACTGAAGAACATTCATAAACTTTCTTGAACAATCGAATCCTCAGTTCTTTGAAACATTCATAACTCTCTGGAAAACATTTTGGAAGCATCAATATAATTTCAAAACATCATTTTGAACCCATCTTTCCTTTCCTTTTTCATGTTTAAAACATTTTAAAACATGAACTTCGAAAATTACAATAACATATAGGCAAGAAGACTCATAAACATGAATATATGCTTTAAATGGTGAGTCAAGAAACAGCTTGTACTTGCCTTAACCGTAGCTTTGCAACAGCAGCTGATCCCTGCAGAATTCTCCCCCTTGAGCAATACACGAACTTCTCTGCAAATAACTTTGAAGAACACAGGAGGATTTCTTTGAAAATGATAAAGATCTTTCTTTAAAAACAGGTTTAAATACCAAAGGGATTAGTGGCAAGCTACTTGTAATATTTAGCATGATACACTTTAAACAAGTTGCAGTATTTTAATAAAAACTCCCTTCTAACCATTTTAATTTGTAAAGTACCAAACCTTTTCCAAAAGAAATCATTTCACCTCCTTAAAGATATTTTCAATCCATTTCAAATAAACTAGCTCGTGCATCACCCTTGGAGTCATCCGCTGGAACCTGCTACGTCACACTATTTTCTGAAATCAATTAATTTCAACAATGCATAACATATTTTAGAAATGCCATTTTAAATAAACAATATGCATATCGTGGTCCTAAGGATTTTTGGGGCGTTACATCAACGTTCCTCCCGATCTGCTCTCTGAAGACCTTATCCATCAACCTTTGATAAGTGGCCCCTGCATTCTTAAGTTTCGAAGGGCATGACGACATAACAGAAGGTTCTATCTGCCGTAATAAAACTGACCTTGCGTTGATCTTCCTCGACCAATGGAATTTTATGGTACCCCTGATAGGCATCCAGGAAACTGAGCAGCTCGTGTCCCGAGATGGAATCGACAAGATGATCAATCCTGGGAAGTGAATAACAATCTTTGGGGCAGGCCTTGTTCAGATCCTGAAAGTCTACACACATCCTCCACTTTCCTGTAGCCTTAGGTGCCAGAACAACATTAGATAACCATGTAGGGAAGTGTACCTCTCTTATATGCCTTGACTGCAGTAGATCTCCGACTTGACTCCTGATCACCGCATCCTTCTCGGGCCCGAAGTGTCTCCTCTTTTGAATGACTGGTCGAGAGCTCGGGTCAACATTCAATCTAGGCTCCATCACTTCGCGCCTGACCCCCTTTAGGTCGGAAGGGGACGAGGAGAACATATCCTTGTTCCTCTCCAGGCACTGAATAAACTGTGCTCGCATATCCTCCAGAAGAGTCTTAGCTATCTTCACAACCCCAGCTGGAGGAACGGGGACTACTTCTTCCTCCTCGTCCTCGGTGGCCAAATGAAAATATTGCCCGACCATATTCAAGCCCTAGGATAGTATTGGGTCCGGGACTTAGCCACCTTATGTTCAACTCTTACTTCCTTCACATAACACTTCCTCGCCATCTCCCGATCCCCGAGGACTTCACCCACTGAATATCCAACTGGAAACTTAATCTTCTGATGTAAGGCCGAGGCCACAACCAAGAATTCGACCATGCTTGCCTCCCCAGGATGACATTATAGGAAGAAGGTGCATCTACCACAGTAAACTCAACGACCTTAGTCTTCCTGTGCTTCCTCGATCCAAGCAAAAAGGGCAATTGAACGACCCCCACTGGCTTCAAAGAATGACAAGTGAACCCAAACAGAGGCGTCTGCACTGGCTCCATATGATATTTCCCGAGGTCCATCTGATCCACAGCGCCCTTGAAGAACAATTTAACCGAGCTCCCAGAATCCACAAAGATGCGGGCCACTTCATAATTTGCAATCATTTCCCAAAAAACCAGAGCATAATTGTGCGCTTCAACATCCGTTGGTAAGTCCTTGGAACAAATGAGATAGTAGGCCATGAGCGTCTCTTCTAAACCTCCATGTTTCTATCCGACGGCATCGTGCCTTTCTCGCCCGATTAGAGTCCCCATCAGTAGGTCCTCCTGAAATGTGGATAACTCCCCGAGGCTGGGGTGATATCTGCTATCCTTGGGGAGGGCCTCAACCGTGATTCAGTGGTGTCCTATCTCGCCCTTAGGGCCTCTTATCCTGTCGCCACTTTTCTCCTCCTCGGGTCCTCTTCTCCCCCGAGGTTGTCCATCCCCCAATAGCGCTGTTCTCACGTCGGGGTTACTCTGTATAATGCGTTCCAACTCATTGTCCAAGTGTCGACATTCCGACGTTGTGTGGCCATAATCCTTGTGAAAATCACAAAACTTATCTTATCTGGGATTCCTCGGGGCTCCGTCACTCCCCCGAGGTCGCTGCACCACTTTCCGTTCATCATAGATCTCCAAGACTCGGACCAACGGTGAATTCCCCCAACAGCAAAGGGGGTTCCTGCCTGGATGGCCTCGGCGTTGGTCTCTCTGCCCGAGTATCCCGACAAGCCCGAGATGTTACTCTCTGTTCACTTATTCTCGAGGATTGTATCTCATCCACATTGACATACTTCTCTGCTTTCGTGAGGAGCTCGTCAAACGTCTTTGGGGGCTTTTTGACCAAGGACTTGAAGAAATCACCCCCTCGCAACCCCTGGATGAACGCCCCGATCAACAGGTCCGGTGTGGCAGAAGGCACCTCAATAATAGCTCTGTTAAAACGTTGGATATACTCCCGAAGACTCTCCTGTTCTTTCTGCTTCACCATAAATAGATTCAGCGTAGTCATCGGCTGCTTCTTGCTACTAGAAAATTGGTGAAGGAATTCCTGACTGAAATCCAAAAAACAATTGACACTCCCGGTTGGCAAGAGGTTAAACCACTGTTGTGCAGATCGGACCAGAGTAGTGAGGAATACTTTGAACTTGATAGGGTAAGCATACTGGTGGAGGAGGGCGACGTTCTCAAAGTGGGACAAATGCTCTTCGGGATCTTCCATCCCGTCATACTCTCCTACGTTGGGAAACTTGAAGTGCTGGGTAATTCAACAGCTAATACTTCAGCAGAGAAGGGCACCTCCCGAGCGGACGGGGGAGGAGGTGCCAAGCTTCTTTCCTCCCTCAGACGTGCAATTTCTCCCGAAGCTTCCTTATCTCCTCAGATTGTTGGTCGGGTGGTGGGCGTGACTCAGGTCTGTCCACCAATATTTGTTCCCCAGTAGTCGCTACCACTTGAGCTATCTAGGCCGCAATGAGATTGGGGTTCTCCGACCCCTGAGACATACTCTCCGTGCGGCTGGTATCTCAAGTACCCTGAGCTCTAATCCTCTTTGGTGGCATCTTGTATTCTGTCTTTTTATATCTTTCCCACTGATGGCGCCAATTGATGTAGCTCAGTCGACGAGCTGACACCACCATGTCGGGAGCTCGGGAACATCGAGCACTGGTGGATTGAGAATGCTTCTTCTTTGAGCCTACAACCACAGATCACAGGTTAGGGGGCGCCGGAAGTGTGTCCGACGAATCCCCTCCGATGCTTAAGTCAGGAAGGATGCGAGAGCAAAAATATAGAAGGAGAAAATATGTGCTGGGTGCAAAAGGATGCTAGAATGTGTGTGTGAATGAAAGAGGCATACCTGATATTTATAGAGGGGCTAGGCGGGATTTTGGTAGATATCGCATTGTCCTCGGGAAGCACTCCCGATCTGAACACAAGTCCTCGAGCCAGCACCAGATCTTATAGCGACTCCTTAGGAGATTTCCCGATCTTGGTAGCGTAGGTCGGGCCTGGAGTGCGCTGCTCGGTCCTCGGGTCCCGAGGTGATAACAGGGGGCATCAATATCCGTATGAGAATTGGTAAACCAGTACTTGTGTGACCTTCAATGGTTCAGGGATACAACTATCCATGGGCTCACAACATTTGTGACTTCGAAAACACATTTTCGGACTTACCCATCAAATCATGGTAGAGCTTCTAGCAACATCGCCCCATGATCCCCTAGGTATCACGGATAGTGCCTGCAAGAACCAGTCGGTCATGGTTAGCGTACAGTACGGTCCTTTCAACTCAAATATCCCAATCAGATCAACGACCATTGGTAAATCAAGATTCGCTATAGATCCAATAACCATGCATACATCTTGAAGATCAAATAGTGATATCGCATGTGTTACTAGGTAAACCCATTTACCTAAACCACATCTAGTACTTTGGCAAGAGATTTGTCACACTATTATCTCCTCAGAAAGCAAAGGATATCCATGCACAAGGGCGAGAGGTGAATCCTCGACAATGAAGCATCGAATCCTACATGCATCGGGACCTCACCCAACCCCGCCACCTGGTGACCCCAACTGAGTCGGTAAACGGGTCAAAGTGAGGCACCTATCATGTAGAGTCTCAATGAAGTTTCGAGTAATAAGGACTAATCTGTACAACCAAGACCTCATACTTAATCCACTTGACAAATGGTAACCACTTGGAAAGTCCAACCGAGGGTAGTTCGATAGATCACCAGGTCACTATCCATCTGCATGCTTAGAACATCACTATGTTCCCTACCAATGAAACGTGGTACTTCGCAGATGCTAGTCTCAAGCTCGGGCGGCCCTTATCCTCTTTTGAACGATCAATCGACCAGGAACATGTTTAGAATACACACTGACTATTAGATGTGTTTCATGATAGCCATCAAATCCACTATCACATCTAACATACACTATAGTGCATTCAAGGTCTTTATCCAACAATTGTAATCATAATAATGAAGATAAAGAATGCCATAACAGAATGCGAATTTCATAAATAAATATCGTTTACATAGAGTCAACAAGAGCCCACACGCCACAAGTTGGCTAGTTAGGCACCTACTCTAACAACGTACTCATACCAGCTCGCTATGGTCAAACCAGCTCTCAAGGGTCAACTCAGCTAGCGACGCTGCGTAACTTCCAAAGCTGTATCCAGCTTACGTCTACTTGCTAAACTGCTATGATCTCAGAGCGCTGCATTGGACTGGTTCATGCTACAGCAATATCGGCTCAGCTCATGTGCCCAGCACAGCTAAAAACAGCACAGGACTCACCTGTCAGATTGCACTCGATCTGACCCAGCTCACAACTATACAGCAAGCTTCTAAGCTGAACCACTCATACTATAAGACCAGCGCACTCCGAACTGCTACAATTCTCTAGCAACCACAAATCATCTTGCACTCCTAAGATCAGTACAAGCCACTCAAATAGCTCGCACCCGTGCTGGTCTAAACTGAAACCCAAGGCAGCTTCCACTATCAGCTTAGCACGAACCATAGGATCAGCTTGCATCCGAGATGTTCAACCTCAACCGATGATCTCTAAGCTGAAATAACCTTGATCGGTTTACCGCTAATTTTGGATTGATTAGACCGTTAATCATTTTGGCTAATTACAGTCCTCACAGGCATCGCCCATCATCAAGTAATTGGTGTCTCACACCTTTTCCCTATTGCCCAACTCCCTGACATAGAAAAACCATCTCCATGTATGTGATTCAGCCCTCAGCCAAGAAAGGATCAGTGGTACCTTAGAGATCCTTCGTACTCATCTTCTAGAAACACTCATAGACCGCCTCCGCTTTCACCCTCCGAGCAGCCTTAGCTGCTGCTCAAGTAAACGCGTTAAATTGGCTAACAACTGTCAATTAGCCTCAGAGGGTGGAGGTGCAGGTGGGTCTCGCCTCTCCTCCTCATCCCCCGAGTCCCTGCTCATTCATCATTTGGGAGGCATTTTGTGCATTTAAAACATTTTACTTTAACCACTCATACTTTAATTTGAAAACTTACACACTGGAGGCCTAACTTTTTAGATTCTCGGAACCGACAGCAGACACAACCCTTCAGGAGCTTCCTCTTATACCAACTAAAACGACCCGACTTTCTAAAATATTTTGCTTTGATTAGAAGGCATGAAATTTTGTTTTTGGTCACTATTCACGTGAACAGTACTATGCACATGAATAGTAGCCTCGATAATTTTTCCAAAAATCTTTGCAAAATTGAAGTTGATGCAACAAAAAAATAATCAAATGAAGCCATACCGCAGTAAAGCGTATATCCCAAAAAAATTTTTAAACAAATTAAATATCAAATTTCAAGCTTTGATGGAACAAGAATTTATTTCAAAAATATCTCATAAAGGAAAACGTATCCTCAAAATTACGTAAAATCTCATAAAAATCTTTTGCGAAGCTTAGAATGTCTCGGGAGTGCGTCGCTGGTATCCGATGCTCCTCAAGCGTTGTCACCCCGAAAATTAACATCGCTAGTACCTACACACAATCAGATCTAGTAAGCCTAATGGCTCAGCAAGCTCAAACATGAATAAAAAATAATAAATATACACCCACATGCATCGAAAATAGCGATACTAAGATACTTTTTAAATTTAAACATCAGACTTTAAAATGAACTTTAAACTTTAAACTTTAATTTCATACCTCATCGTCAAAATGCTTTAAATAAACTTTAACCTCAAATCCTCATAATAACATTATGATGTAAATAACATAAATCCTCAAAATAACATTTTTGGTGAAGTTTGCTCATTGATGCGATCCCTCTGCTCGCTTGATCAAGCTATAAACCATAGTACTAGGCTGGAATATCTCTACAGACCTCTTGCGTCGTAGTCACTATCCCTATCTAATATGGCTTTATGGACCTCATGGGCCGTAGTCACCATATTCCTCTATGTCTTGGTCACAGTCAACTCGCATTCCTCCAAAATAATTTTCCTCATTTTCTTTTAAAACATCAACATCACCATTAAAATCATAAAATTCATAATTTTTCATTTTCAAAAGCTTTCTTCCCGTAAACATGTTTGTGACAAATTCACCACGGACAGAATCTCCTCAGTGCGGTGGCCGGAACAAGTCCGGCGAAGAGGCGGCGACGCGTGGTTTCGACCGAGAGGAGAGGAGGTGGGCGGCTGTTTTGGAGCTAGGATTTAATGAGTGATCAAGTGTAGTTATTGATGCCCTAAGTCTTTAATTAATAGACTTGTAGTGGGCTTGGTCCGGCCCATCTGGACTTGGGTCAGGCCCAAGTCCATATGAACATCCGGTTCAATTAAATCACCACGGTTTCATCATAACTCCAATCGACGATCAGATCGGACCGATCGACTCAGTTTCCAAAACTGAATATTATGATGCGAAAAACAATTTTTCAGATATCCTAGACCAAAATTACAGTTTAGCACCTCAACTTTTGGGAAATCACAATTTGACCCCTGTTGACTTTTAAGAAGTCGCACTCCCTAAAATCCTCCTCCTATGCTCAACACGTTGAGCTCAGTTTCCGTGCGGGAATCATGAATCCAGTACTTGTGTGACCCTCAATGGTTCAGGGATACAGCCAGCCGTGGGCCCACAACCATTGTGACTCCGAAATCACAATTTCGGACTTGCCCATCGGATCATGGTAAGACGCCTAGCAACATCGCCCCATGATCCCCTAGGTATCACTGATAGTGCCTGCAAGAACCAGTTGGTCGTGGTTAGCGTACAGTACGGTCCTTTCAACACATATATCCCGATCAGATCAACGACCATTGGTAAATCGAGGGTCGCTAAAGATCCGATAACTATGCATACATCTTGGAGATCAAATAGTGACATCGCGAGTGTTACTAGGCAAACCCATTTACCTAAAACACATCCAGTACTCTGGCCAGAGATTTATACACTATTATCCCCTCAGATAGCATAGGATATCCATGCATGAAAGCGAGCGGTGAATCCTCGACAACGAAGCATCGACTCCTACATGCATCGGGACCTCATCCAATCCCGCCGCCTAATGACCCCAAATGAGTCGGCAAACGGGTCAAAGTGAGGCGCCTATCATGTAGAGTCTCAATGACGTTTCGAGTAGTGAGGACTAATCAGTACAACCAAGACCTCAGACTTATCCACTCGACAAATGGTAACCACTTGGAAAGTCCGAACGAGGGTAGTTCGATAGATCACCAGGTCACTATCCATCTGCATGCTCAGAACATCACAATGTTCCCTACCAATGAAACATGGTACTTCACATCGCAGATGCTAGTCTCAAGCTCGGGCGGCCTTATCCTCATTTTGACGGCCCACTCGACTAGGAACGAATTCAGAATGCACAGTGACTATTAGATGTGTTTCATGATAGCCATCATATCCACTATCACATCTAACATACACTATGGTGCATTCTAGGTCTTTATCCAACACAATTGTTAACATTATAATCATAATGAAGATAAAGAATGCCATAAATAATGCGAATTTCATAAATAAAGATTGTCATATACAAGAGTCAATAAAACCCACACGCCACAAGTTGGCTAGTTGGGCATCTACTCTAACAATATCCCACTTGCCCTATAGCCAACTACTCATCAGATGCAGTCCCATCGTTTCGTGATGTTTTTCAAACAACGGTTCTGGCAAGGGCTTCGTAAGTGGATCAGCAATGTTGTCTGCAGAGGCAACTCTCTCAACTGCTATGTCACCTCTAGCCACAATATCCCGGATTATGTGGTATTTCCTCAGTATATGTTTGGATCTTTGGTGAGACCTAGGCTCCTTTGCTTGTGTAACGGCACCCGTGTTGTCGCAGTACACCGGGACTGGACCAACTCCATCAGGAATGACGCCCAACTCTTGGACGAAATTCCTTATCCAAACCGCCTCCTTGTTCTGGCAAGGGCTTCGTAAGTGGATCAGCAATGTTGTCTGCAGAGGCAACTCTCTCAACTGCTATGTCACCTCTAGCCACAATATCCCGGATTATGTGGTATTTCCTCAGTATATGTTTGGATCTTTGGTGAGACCTAGGCTCCTTTGCTTGTGTAACGGCACCCGTGTTGTCGCAGTACACCGGGACTGGACCAACTCCATCAGGAATGACGCCCAACTCTTGGACGAAATTCCTTATCCAAACCGCCTCCTTGGCAGCAGCTGATGCTGCAATGTACTCAGGCTCAGTGGTTGAATCCGCGATGGTGTCTTGCTTGGAACTCTTCCAAGAGACAGCACCACCATTGAGCATGAATACAAATCCATAGGTAGACTTCGAATCATCCACGTCACGTTGGAAGCTAGAATCAGTGTAGCCTTCCAATTTCAGTTCACCACCCCCATAGACCATGAACATATTCTTAGTCATTCATAAATACTTAAGAATATCTTTCATAACCTTCCAATGCAATTGGCCGGGGTTGGCCTGGTAGCGGCTCGTGACACTCAGAGCATATGCGACATCCGGTCTAGTTGAGATCATGCCATACATAATACTACCAATTGCCGAGGCATATGGCACACGTGTCATACTCTCTATCTCCTCATCAGTCCTTGGTCACACAGACTTAGATAGAGTGACCCCGTGGCTCATAGGTAGGTGTCCTCTCTTGGACTCTTTCATAGAGAACCTCTTAAGTATGGTATCGACGTAGGTGGCTTGGGTGAGTCCGAGCATCCTTTTCGATCTATCCCGATAGATCTGTATTCCAAGAATATAGGACGCTTCACCCATGTCCTTCATCGAGAATCTACTAGACAACCGTACTTTAGTTGACTGCAGCATTCCTACATCATTCCCAATGAGTAGAATGTCATCAACATAAAGTACAAGGAATGTCACAGCGCTTTTAACTACCTTCATATACACTCATGGCTCCTCGGGATTCTTGACGAAACCAAATTCCTTAATTTTTTCATCGGATCTCAGGTTCCAACTCCTCGATGCTTGTTTGAGACCGTAGATGCACCACCGCATGACATGAATACAAATCCATAGGTAGACTTCGAATCATCCACGTCACGTTGGAAGCTAGAATCAGTGTAGCCTTCCAATTTCACCACCCCCATAGACCATGAACATATTCTTAGTCCTT
>KQ990587.1:152284-169288 GCA_001598015.1 Dorcoceras hygrometricum | reverse complement strand
AAACACATGCGGAAGCTATCAAAAAGTGGGTAAAATTTTCGCTTTTAGGCCCGTTTTATTTTAAACATATAATTTAAAATACAACGATACTTAAATTAATTTTCCCAAATCATAAAACATTCAACAACATACATAATTGTGGGTAAAATTTTCGCTTTTAGGCCCGACGGTTTTAAACATATAATTTAAAATACAACGATACTTAAAATAAGTTTCCCAAATCATAAAACAATCCACAACAAAGCATACACAAATCAAATATGTATCTTATTCCCCTACGGGTACAACAACAAAGCACAGGGCATCCCCCTGGCTAACTGATACATATATATATATATGCTATATGCTACTGGGACACACTAGCCACCTCCTGGGGCACCCCAGCTGGGTTGAAACCACGACCAGCTGTAGAACCTGGGTTTCCTGAAAACCATGCATCAAAGAAACAAACCAAGCCCCGGAGGGACATGGGGTCAAACCCCAGTACGGAGAGCAATAATACAACAAAAATAACAGCAAGGAATAAAATGTAGGTGCTATGCATGAGACGCCAAGGAACAACGGAAAGCTCGACCCACAAGGGAGCTAAGGAACTCAAACATAGCTCCAAGAATCATCGAAAACGTATAGTGGCCACGGGGTGTGTTCACAGTGTGGTAGTGAGCCACTCTCCATGATACTACACCCACTTACCGGATGCATCAAGCAACTCAACCTGCTGTTGCCTCGCCCATGAACTGTGGTAGTTAACCACTCGGCTCATGGTGGCTACGATCCCAGCAGGGAGATGAGAGTGCGGTACTGCCGCTCGCCCTCACATCCTGGTAAGAAAACAATAACAATTCAACAATGGTACAAAGGCTACCGAAACTGGAAAGGAATACCATGCGTGTATGCAACATGCGGGAATGCCAGCATATAAACATATGCAACGCAGCAAATACACAAATAGCATACACAATTCTCAACAGAACACAACCAGCAGGCACGACAATTCCACATACCAGCGACTACAATTCATCCAAGCCATAAATTCGCTGTAAAACAAGCTCAAATCCGTACCTTATACTGAGCAACAACTAACCCTGCGAGAAATCCCGAAGACTCTGGTAAAAGCCTGTTAAACACACGGCATACAAAACGTAAATCTAACAGATTGCTAATCAAGCCCACGGCTGGGAGTCTCACTTCGACCAGCTACCCAATATACCTCAATAATTCATAGAAAGCTTAAAAATTAAAGCTAGGAACAAGGTCTCACCGAAAACCAGAACGTAGTTCTACCAAATCGACGCAACACTCGAACGGCAGCAACTTCGCGTTCCTCGACTAGCCAATTACAGCTTCTAAAACTGGTATGAATTGGAAGAGCTTCTGAAGAGGAGTCCAACGCTACCTCGCACGAGAAAAACAACCACCGGAAACGACGGGAAATCGCCGGAAAGCTCACGGCTGAACAGTGTTCTAGGGTTCAAAAGATAAGGAACGAAAGGCTGGAAATATTTGCTAAGTATGGGAAATGATATCACAATTCGAAGGCCAAGTCTTCCTATATAAAGCACTAGCAACGACTGGAAAACAAAACCAATAATTGTCTTCCGACAAAACCAGTCGACACTAACAATTCCCAAACCAGCAGACGCAAGAACCAACAGCTGATGAAATCTCAAGCCATGCTAAACAAAACCAGTCGCTAACTACAGTAGCGAGCAATCTCTCGCAGCTGGACAACCAGACGCTGTTTCGAAATCAAAAGCTGGACAGCCAGTCGACCGGACGCTAAAATCACTCACAAGGCAAACCATCGATTGGTACCTCAAAACGGCGTCGCACCAACTTATCCAGACGACGTCGCCTACTACCAGCAGCTGGGTATCCAGTCGCAAGACAAAACAAACGCACAATGCTCCTCGTCTGTACCAGTCGCACGTACCAACGCAACCACGTCGCAAACAGATATCTAAACCACAAGATCTCATGATCAACCTATTAATTCCAACAATTAATCATTAATACCAAATCAGGTCTCACAGTACGAGGTATGAATATTTTGAGTTTTTGGTGATGCCGTTTGGGTTGACCAACGCGCCTGCAGTCATTATGGATCTGATGAACCGGGTTTTTAGAGAGTTCATAGACCAGTTTGTAATTGTTTTTATTGACGAAATCTTGGTTTACTCGAAGACTCCGTGGGAGCATAAGGAGCACTTGGAAATGGTTCTTCAGAGGTTGAGAGAGCAGCAGTTGTATGCGAAATTTTCCAAGTGCGAGTTTTGGTTAGATCGCGTGGTATTTCTGGGTCATGTCATTTCAGCGGATGGCATTTCAGTGGATCCCAGTAAAGTGGATGCTGTTTTGAACTGGGAGCGACCGAGAAATGTGTCTGAGATTCGCATTTTCTTAGGTCTGGCTGGCTATTATCATCGCTTCATTGAAGGATTTTCTAGTATAGCGAAGCCGATGACCCAGTTGACCCAGAATGATAGGCGGTTTGTTTGGACTGAGCAGTGTGATAATGCGTTTCAGCTGCTCAAGGAAAGGTTGACTACTACGCCCGTGTTGGCTCTGCCGTCCGGTTCAGGTGGTTTCGTTGTTTGTTCTGACGCTTCGCTCAATGGATTGGGTTGTGTGTTGATGCAGAATGGTAGAGTCATTGTGTATGCCTCGCGGCAGTTGAAACTGCACGAGACTCGTTACCCAGTTCATGATTTGGAGTTAGCAGCGGTGGTCTTTGCGTTAAAGATCTGGCGTCACTACCTGTATGGCGAACAGTTTGTGGTGTACTCCGACCACAAGAGTATGCAGTATCAGTTTTCACAGCCTGACTTGAACATGAGACAGCATCGGTGGATGGAGCTGCTTAAGGACTTTGACTACGAGATTAAATACCAGCCTGGGAAGTCGAACGTAGTGGCTGATGCTTTGAGCAGGAAGGCTAGTGAGATGCTTGCCTCGTTGTACATCTCCAAGGACCAAGAGCATCTTAACACTACGGGTTGGAGATTTTACCCGGCTGAGGATTGTGTAATGGTTTCATCGTTCCAAGTGGAACCGCAGATTGTTTCCAGCATTCGAGCAGCTCAGAGGACCGATCCGTCTATCCACGAGTTGAAGATGAAAGTCAGGGCTGGCGAACTTGAGTATTATTCTGTCTCGTCCGATGGTTGCTTGAGGTTCCGGGGCAGGTTGGTTGTGCCCAATTTGATTGATTTGAAGGAGGAGATCCTTCGTGAGGCGCATTGCAGCAGACATAGTGTTCATCCTGGTGCACGGAAGATGTACCATGCTTTGAAGCCGCACTTTTGGTGGGCTGGCCTGAAAAGTGACGTTGCTGGTTTTGTCGCTCGTTGTTTAAACTGCCAGATGGTAAAGGCTGAAAGGATGAGACCCGGTGGTCTGTTGCAGAGTTTAGAGGTGCCCCAATGGAATTGGGAGCACATTGCGATGGATTTCGTGACGCATCTGCCTCGTTCCAGCCGAGGATGCGACGCTATTTGGATAGTTGTAGACCGTTTGTCGAAGTCTGCTCACTTCATTCCCTATGGGATGACCTTCTCGTTGAAGAAGATGGCGAAGCTGTACGTTGATTTTGTTGTTAGATTGCACGGTGTGCCGGTTTCAATCGTGTCCGACCGAGATCCGAGGTTTACTTCCAGGTTTTGGAAGAGTTTGCAAACATCTTTGGGAACTAGATTGGCTATGAGTACCGCGTATCACCTCCAAACCGATGGCCAATCTGAGCGAACTATCCAGACGTTGGAGGATATGTTGCGTGCTGTTGTGTTGGATTTCGGAGGTAGCTGGCAAGACGCGTTGTCTTTGGTCGAGTTTTCGTATAATAACAGCTACCAAGTGACGATTGGTATGGCGCCTTTTGAGGCCTTGTATGGCAGGAAGTGCAGATCGCCAGTTTGTTGGGAAGAAGTGGGGGAGAAGCAGCTATCTGCCCCTGACTTTGTGCAGCAAATGAAAGATCATGTGGATCTTATTCGACAAAGGATGAAAGCTGCCCAGGATCGCCAAGCCAGTTATGCGAATAATAGACGTCGACCTGTTGAGTTTCAGGTTGGTGATCGTGTATTTCTCAAGGTTTCTCTGTTTCGCAGTGTTATGCGCTTTGGACGCAAGGGCAAGTTAGACCCTCGTTACATTGGTCAGTATGAGATTGTCGAGAGGATTGGCCCTTTAGCGTATCGGTTGTTGTTGCCGTCAGAGTTGTCCTCTCTTCACGATGTGTTTCATGTGTCGATGTTGAGGAAATATGAGCCAGATCCGTCTCATGTACTTGGAACTGACGAGGTAGAGCTAGATCAGTCGTTGAGCTATCAGAAATACCCCTTGCAAATCCTTGGCAGAAAGGAGAAACAGTTGAGGAATAAGACCATTCCTTTGGGAATGGTGCAGTGGAGCAAGCATGGTAGGGAAGAAGCTACTTGGGAGCTGTAAGAAAAGATGCAGCGCGAGTGGCCGCATCTGTTTGAGTAGCTGTTGAGCTAAATTTCCAGTAGTTTGTAGCTTTTGGTTGTATTTTCTTCCCTAGTTGTTGTAAATTGTTTGCTCAGTTATCTTGAACTCTTGGCCTGTGTTGGGCGAGTTCCTGTTTTGTGTATTACTTCTGTGTTTTGGTATTTGAATTGTTGTTGATTTCGAGGACGAAATCCTTTTAGTGGGGGAGAAATGTGAGACCTGGAAATTGTATTAAGGATTAATTGTTGAATTAATCGTGTTTTAGTGATTTCTGGTGATTCAAATTTCATTTCGAATATTTGGGTTGCATTTTCGGGTTGAGAATAACGTTTGGAACAATTTTGGAAATTTTGATATTTTCGAATTTTGGTGAAATCTGGTGGCAGATTTGATGACATCAGCATCGCGTGTTTGTGAAGCGTGGATGATGTAAGCGTTGCTGGTTTGAGAGATCTTGTGGTGAAATCTGGTAGCAGATTTGATGACGTCAGCGTCGCTGGAATGCAATGTGTGGATGACGTAAGCCTTACGCTTGAGAGATCTGGTTGTTGGCGAGAAGTCCTTTACGATGTCGTTTTCATGAGATCTGGTCGTTGGTGACTTTGTAATTGCGCGGCATGTTTTGTAGCGTAGGAGCTAAAACGCCGTCGTTCTGCGAAGTCTGGATTTGCCTTGCGTGCATGAGATCTGTTTTGTATTGTATAGGAGAGATATGTTTCGTGTATTGCGGGTTTATGCGTTGGTTCCTAAACGCCGCCGTTTTAATAAGTGAATACGTCGTCGTTTTGTGTTTAGCGCTGAGATCTGTTTTGTATGGTGCGACGTCGTTTTGGTTTCCGCGTTGTTTGTGATCAGATTTCACCGTGTTTTAGCGCATGCGTTGGTTTTTGTGGGATCTGTTGTGCATTTAGAAGTCTTGAGAAATCTGTTTTGTCGGTGGACTTTTAAGCAGATTTCATGCGTGTATAAAATTGGAGCGTTGGCCTTCAATTATCGAGAAACCAGATTCCATACTTAGCAATCTATTTCAATCTTCGTTCTCTGTTTCTTCAAACCCTTGGCACTATTTACCGTGATCTTTATCCGATGATTCCCGTCGATTCCGGCCACCATTTTTCACGTTCAAGGTAGCGTTGGACTCCTCTTGGAAAGCTCTTTCATCTCGTACCTATTTTGGAAGCTTTAGTTGGCTGGATTGTAAGCACAAAGTTGCTGTTGTTATTCGCGCCTTGCGTGGTTGCAGGTAGCCTCTCGATTTTACGTTGGGATCTTGTTCTTGACGTTGTTTTAAGCTTCCTAGTTAGCTGTTAGGGTAGGATCGAATTCTGGGTTGAGTTTATGAATTTCCAGCATGGGAATTGTTTGAGGGCCGTGAGTTATCTTGGCGATTTTATGAGATCTGTGCATCGTATGCTCTTGCCGTGAGTTTTGTGGGATGCCGTGAGATTGTAGCATTTCTCTGAAATTTGTGTACCGTGTATTTTGGCAGATTTGTGCAGGCCGTGACTTTCTATGTTCTTTGACGAAATTAAGGTACGGGTTGAGCTTGTAAATGCAGCGTAGGCATGGCTTGGATAAAATGGTAGTTGCTGGTTTGTTGACTGCCGTATGTTGATGCTTTGTGAGGCACTGTTTTTATGAGATGGCTGTGTTTATTGTGTTGTGCATTGGCTGTTGCGCATATGATTATGCTTGTTATTGTCCAGCATGTTGCATACACATATTAGCATCTCATTTCAGCTTTTGCAGCCATTGCTTTGTTGTTCTTGCTCTGTTTCTTACCAGGATGCGAGGGCGAGCGGCAATACCGCACTCTCATCTCCCTACTGGGTTATGTTAGCCCCTATGCGCCGAGTGGTTAACTACCACAGTTCTCAGTTGAGATGTACTTTGAGTTCCTTGACTTCCTTTTCGGTTGGAGTCGTTCGTTGTTGTCCAGCATCTCATTCATAGCATCTGCATTTTATTCTTGCTGTTTATTGCTGATTTATAGTTGCTCTCCGTACTGGGGTTTGACCCCATGTCCCTCTGGGGCTTTGTTTGTTTGTTGCCTGTTGTGTTGTCCAGGTCATACAGCTGGACGAGGAGGTAACCCAGCTGGCGGTGCCCCAGGAGGTGGTTGAGTGTCCCAGTAGCGTATAGCATATATGTATGTATCAGTTTAGTAGCCGGGGAGATGCCCTGTGCTTCGTTGTTGTATTATGATGTGGAGTCTGATCCTTTTATTTGTATTGATGCTATACTTGCTTTTGTGGGTTTGTAAACTGGGAACTTATTTTGAGTATTGTTCTATTTTAAAATATATGTTTTAAACCGTCGGGCCTAAAAGCAAAAATTTTATCCACTTTTTGTTAAGCTTCCGCATGTGCTTGGGTTTTTACTCTGTTGTGAGCACGAGGCCTGACAGATCGTCTAATCAGGTCCACGACCGGAATTACGTTTCCTTTTTCAGTCTACACTAGAAGATCTGAAAAATTCACCACGGACGGAATCTTCTCAGCGTGGTGGCCGGAACAAGTCCGGCGAAGAGGCGGCGGCGCGTGGGTGGCCGACGGCGGCGCGTGGGTTCGGCCGAGAGGAGAGGAGGTGGGCGGCTGTTTTGGAGCTAGGGTTTAATGAGTGATCAAGTGTAGTGATTGATGCCCTAAGTCTTTAATTAATAGACTTGTAGTGGGCTTGGTCCGGCCCATCTGGACTTGGGTCATATGAACATCCGGTTCAATTAAATCACCACGGTTTCATCATAACTCCGATCGATGATCAGATCGGACCGATCGACTCAGTTTCCAAAACTGAATATTATGATGCGAAAAACAATTTTTCAGATATCCTAGACCAAAATTACAGTTTAACCCCTCAACTTTTGGGAAATCGCAATTTGACCCCTGTTGACTTTTAGGAAGTCGCAATCCGTAAAATTCTCCTCCTATGCTCAACACGTTGAGCTCAGTTTTCGTGCGGGAATCATGAATCCAGTACTTGTGTGACCCTCAATGGTTCCGGGATACAGTTAGCCGTGGGCCCACAACCATTGTGACTCCGAAATCACAATTTCGGACTTGCCCATCGGATCATGGTAAAGCGCCTAGAAACATCGCCCCATGATCCCCTAGGTATCACTGATAGTGCCTGAAAGAACCAGTTGGTCGTGGTTAGCGTACAGTACGGTCCTTTCAACACATATATCCCGATCGGATCAACGACCATTGGTAAATCGAGGGTCGCTAAAGATCCGATAACTATGCATACATCTTGGAGATCAAATAGTGACATAGTGAGTGTTACTAGGCAAACCCATTTACCTAAAACACATCCAGTACTCTGGCCAGAGATTTATACACTATTATCCCCTCAGATAGCATAGGATATCCACGCATGAAAGCGAGCGGTGAATCCTCGACAACGAAGCATCGACTCCTACATGCATCGGGACCTCACCCAATCCCGCCGCCTAATGAGTAGAGTCTTAATGACGTTTCGAGTAGTGAGGACTAATCAGTACAACAAATACCTCGGACTTATCCACTCGACAATTGGTAACCACTTGGAAAGTCCGAACGAGGGTAGTTCGATAGATCACCAGGTCACTATCCATCTGCATGCTCAGAACATCACAATATTCCCTACCAATGAAACATGGTACTTCACATCGCAGATGCTAGTCTCAAGCTCGGGTGGCCTTATCCTCATTTTGACGGCCCAATCGACTAGGAACGAATTCAGAATGCACAGTGACTATTAGATGTGTTTCATGATAGCCATCATATCCACTATCACATCTAACATACACTATGGTGCATTCTAGGTTATCCAACACAATTGTTAACATTATAATCATAATGTAGATAAAGAATGCCATAAATAAATGCGAATTTCATAAATAAAGATTGTCATATACAAGAGTCAATAAAACTCACACGCCACAAGTTGGCTAGTTGGGAATCTACTCTAACAGATCCAACAGCCGGTAGCTGCAAGAACTCCTAGAAATCAACCAACAAAATCAGACCCGCGATCTTGTTTGCAAATACAGTAGACTCATCACTAAGCTGGTTGTGCTAATCTAGCACTCTACACTCTCTGTTTATGATTTACAATGGACGCTCAACACTACAGAGTGTGTGTATAGAAGATTGTGTGACACAAGAATTGAATAAAAACGATCTCTGTGTGTGTCACTTGCTGTGAGCTGGTTCAATAAGATGAACTCTACTTTTGCTTATGAAGGCTGGTCAGCTCGTAAGTTCGAATGTTGTTCTGTTGTATATCGTAACCCCTTCACAGCTGCTCTTCTCTTCTATTTATACCCTTTGGATACAACGGTAATAAATGTTACCAGTAGACACTTTGATTGTATCCAAATTGAAAAACCTGCGGCGCCTTAAATGTCTGTACGATGTTCGTACATCTCCATTAAATGCATTGCCTTTTTTAGCAACTCTACGCTGTCTTCAGTTTGAATCGTATCTCTGCATATCTAGTATTACCTCAAAGTAGTTCCAACGACTACAAATCACCGCAGAGAGGTCAAATGAATCACATCAAACTGTACGTAGCTTCAAAAATTCCGAAATTCAACTTGCTATATTGTATTTAAATCAGCTGGTCTCCCGATCTGATTTCTGAACGTTGAGCTGCTTTCCTTGATCGAGTTCTGAGCTTGATTATATCCAATCTACTTTGAAGTACTCTGCTCATGTATTTGATCTATCTGATTCAGACAACAATCTTTGTGCACTCATATCATTAGTACTATAACACTTGTAAAAACATTTTTCTTCGAGCTGGTTTACTTAACTGGTCTTCTAGCTGGTCTGTTATTCCACTTATCACTCCAGCTGTTCTATTATGCCACTTACCAATGTGATATGTCCTATCAACTTTAAACCACTATTTTGCTGCTCTTCATCTCAATGCTCTTTGTTTCAAATTCTTCGAATTTTCTAAACTGAACTGTCCTTACCCGGCTAAGCATCTTTGGACTGGTTTGACCTTAACCAGCTTGACCAAATCTTCTTTGCTGGTTTTTCCTCAACCAGCTTGCCTAAATTTCATGAGTTGGTTTGTCCTTAACCAGCTTGACTCTACTCCGATCTGGTTTCTATATCCACCGTAGGAGGCTTCGTCTTGATCTTGTCCCTTTGAGCTGATTAATCTCTTTTATTTTTCTTCGCCAAAACTTCTGAAATTAACTCTATCATTATGTAAAACGATTTTTATTTATGAAATTCGCATTCTTTTATGGCATTCTTTATCTTCATTATTATGATTACAAACTTTTTGGATAAATACCTTGCAGCACTATACTGTATGTTAGATGTGATAGTGGATTTGATGGTTTATCATGAAACACATCTAATAGTCACTGTGTGTTCTAAACAAGTTCCTAGTCTATTGGACCGTAAAAAAGAGGATAAGGGATGTCCGAGCTTGAGACTAGCATCTACGATACAAAGTACCACGTTTCATTGGTAGGGAACATAGAGATGTTCTGAGCATGTAGATGGATCGTGGCCTGATGACCAATCGAACTACCCTTGTTCGGACTTTCCAAGTGGTTATCATTTGTTGAGTGGATTAAGTCCGAGGTCTTGGTTGTAAAAATTAGTCCGTACTACTCGAAACATCATTGAGATTCTATATGATAGGTGCCTCACTTTGACCCATTTACTGACTTTGTTGGGGTCATCAGGTGGCGAGATTAGGTGAGGTCCCGATGCATGTAGTAGTCGATGCTTCGTTGTCGAGGATTCACCGCTCGCCCTTGTGCGTGGATATCCTATGCTGGCTGAGGATATAATAGTGTGAAGAATCTCTCGTCAGAGTACTAAATGTGCTTCAGGTAAATGGGTTTACCTAGTAGCAGATGTGATGTCACTATTTGATCTACAACACGTATGCATGGCTATTGAATCTGTAGACTCTCCATTTACCAATGGTCGTTGATTCGGTCGGGATATTTGAGATGAAAGGACCATACTATATGCTAACCATGACCAACTGGCTCTTGCAGGCACTATCAGTGATACCTAGGGGATCATGGGGCGATGTTGCTAGATGCTTTACCATGATCCGATGGGAAAGTCTGAAAATGTGTTTTCAGAGTCACAAGAAGTTGTGAGCCCATGTCTAGCTGTATCCCTGAACCATTGAGGGTCACACAAGTACTGGTTTCCCAATTCCCATACGGATATGGAACTCAAAGTGTTGAATATAGTTGGAGGAAGGTTGGGAGTATGGCATCCAAAATTAATAGGAGCATGACTTCCAACAGATTCCAATCGTTGTGCTTTCTAGTGCAAGGCAGCGAAGGAATTTGGAAACCGATCGTGGACCGGATTAAGTGAACAATCGGATATTCAACCGTTGAAGTGCTATTGCCGCGTAAAACCGGAATAGTCATAGCCGGGCGCAAAGTCTCCAAAGTTAAATATTTCTAAACATCCTATGTGTGTGATAGGATCAATCAGATCTAAAATAGAATCAAAATAAGCCCAGGAGTTCAGAAGTGGGGGGGGGGTTTGAATGAACTCCTTCGATTTTTCTGTTTCAAATCCTTTTAAAACGTTTTACAAGTCTGTGCTTAACTCAAAGCTGAGTGACCAGCTTTGAGGCTCTCAGTTCAAATCTATTTTCTCGGTTAACTATAAAGTGCGGAAATAAACCGATCAAACAGTGAACATTTAAGTAAATAATGATGCACGTAAATAAATAGATAGAGTTCAGAGTTTGTTTCTGGAAGTTCGGATATCAATATCCTAAGTCTCCCCTTCTTCCTTTTCAGGAAGGTTCCACTAGAAGATTTGATGGTTACAGCTTCTGCAAACATCCAATCACTTAAGCCTCGCTTTAAGTGAACTCCTAGACATCCAAATCTACGCAGACTCCTCTGCTGATTACAAATATAAGTATTTTCGAACTTCTTGACATAGCAAGTTACTTTACAGACTCTGATCTCAATTTATCAATGAACACAACGCAAACAGAGTCTGTAAACTTCTAGTTTTTGAACAATAAGAATATTTGGATAATGTAAAACCAGAAGGAATCTCGAAGATAATATTTCTTTTTAAGCACGAAAAGCTTCAAGGATGTTCTTCGAGATTTGAGAGCTGGGATATCAAATAGTTTTTGACTTGAAAGATTTTTCCCGAACGATCCACGAAGAATCAGAGAGACGGAGACTGTAAATCGACAGAGAGCTGAGAAAATGCGAGAGAGAACTTCTCTGTTGAATCACTTAAGATATATATAACATCTATCTTAATGGCCATTTAATGAGCCAGTAGACAAAAACCATATTTGAATATGTTCAATGTATCGAGCATTAATTGCGCCATTAATGCTGAGTTGAGGTGTTTCTGCTGTTGTCAGATCTTAGAGGACTTTTATACAAAAGTAGGTAAACATCGTTTGTACCAATGATGCGTTCTGCAGAATATACTCCAAATAGCTCTGATCTTGTCTCTCTTCAATCCAAATTGTCTTACAGGCTTTATCTGATTTAACCTTGATCGTTGAATCATCTGGACCAATAGCTGATAAGATCTGAAGCTGAGATCTGAAATTTGTTCGGTTTTGCGCTGAAATCTGCTCTAAGCTATTTCGAATAAATTCAAGCTTCAAGATCTTTTCTCCTTTACGAATATATCCCTTTTTCTCTCTTATCTGAATCTTCGTCTAATATGAAATATCTCTACGAATACCATGCTGAGATCTGATCTGAAATACCTCTTTGCTCTGTACCTTAGAAACGTCTGATCTGATCTGACTTGAACGTATCTGTTAACTAGGCCTTTGTACTGAATCTGATACCCTCTAATCTGATATGTTAAAAAACGCCTCTGAATGGAACTGAAACATAAACCTCTGAACGAATCTCAGGGATCTGAATTGCTCTGATCTGATCTGTAAACCCGATTACTTAATCCAAATCTGATATACTTATATTCCAGATCGATGGCTTATATTCAGTTCTTTATCTTGTTTATGTTATCACCAAAACTTATAAATTTTATCTTAACAATTTCCCCCATTTTGGTGATGACAAACTTAGCAGCCTACGACTTAAAAACGAGTACAAATCTTTATCTTGTTTATGTTATCACCAAAACTTATAAATTTTATCTTAACAATTTCCCCCATTTTGGTGATGACAAACTTAGCAGCCTACGACTTAAAAAGAGACAAAAGTAAATTTCTCGAAGTCTTTCCTTTGTATTCAATCAAAACCAGCTACTTACAAGAGTTTTGTACAAGAACTGAAATAATAAAATCTGCTCAATAAAACCATCGGCTAAATCCAGAACTCCTGCTTCCTCTTCCTCTTCCTCTATAAGATCCACCTATTTTCCTCGAAGGTTCGCTGCTGCTTCCTCCACCACCACTAGGTCTTCTTCGATCTTCAGGCTATGGACCTCTACTACTCTCTTCCCCCTTTTTGTCATCACGCCCTCTATTAATATAGACAATGATTTCAGAGAGCTGGGCGTGAAGAGTATTGAGGCCCTCCCATGTTTCCAAACGGAAAGAAGTCATCTCTTGAGTTAAAGCAGCCTTCTGAAATCTGTACCACCTTGCGAACGTCATTTATTTCAGCTCTAAACACCATATCCTGGCAAGAGGTAGATTGTGCAAACGCCATATCAAGCCGTGTAATTTTCTGTGAAAGTGCAGCCTTGAGTTCGTCGTCACTGTCCCTAGTCTATAAATATGGCAATGAGGTTGACACTTTCAAGAGTGAGAAAGAAAAACACCAAAAGCTATTCAGCAAACTCTTCCCCTATCCCTTCTTTCCTCGCCGTCGCCGCTGCCCGCCGCCGTCGGAATTTGTTCCGACCATCTCGGCGAGGAGATTCCGTCCGTGAAAAATTTTTGTTGGTTTTCTAGTGCAAACCGGCGAAGGAGTTGAGATTCTGGTCGTGGACCGGATTAGGCGTCGATCCAGCCTTTCAACTGTTGAAGTGCCAATTCCCTCATGGAATTGGTCGGATACAGGAGCCTAGACGCCATCAAGGTACTTTTTGAACATTCTATGAATGTTTTGATTATTGCATAGGTGTATTGACAGTTCTCGGGCTCCAAATTTTAAATTCTTCTGCTGTGCCCCAAGAGCGGGATCCAGATCTGCCGCTGCGCCAACAGTGGTATCAGAGCTTTGGCTTGGATCTGTGAATACCCCATTCTGCATGAACTGCAACATGAATCTCTTTTGTTTTAAAAAAAAATTTCCTCACCTCCGCGCAACCACTGCGCAACCGCCGCGCGTGCCGCTGCCTGCCACCGTGCGCACGTCGCGCGCGCACATCACGCGCTACCTTAAAAGCTGGGCAATACTAGCGTTACTATCGGGGTTGGATTCATCTACTGGGATATTTCTTCTTCCTCGACCAACATCTTAATCTATAGCCCGTATCCACCACAGTGCAATAATCAGAACATGCTAAAGATAAAAACAAATGCTCTGAAACATAAAATAAACTCACAGCGCTGGAGAAACGGTTGACAACTGCTGTTCCAACTGGAAGTGCGTGTGTTTATCTCAGGACCATGCTCTGATACCAAGTTGTGACGTCCTAATTCTCATGGGGTCACGAAATAATAATAAAAAGAAAATAAGGGCTGAATGGGAATTGTTAAAAGCTGTGTTTCTTATAACTAAATCTAAATTCAAACACAAACATAATATGGCGCCAAGTACTGGAACAGCTGAAACATTTCTTTAATAACAGATGTTACAAAATTGAAAAATGCGATATTAAAACTTTGCAATTATATATGAATTCACTATTGTTGTAATAGATATAATACAGACTTAACAAAAGATCAAAAACAAAAACAGCGGCTGCGGAAACATCGGTCGTAGATAAACACAATCACCACAACTGGTTCAGTCGCTGCCTCCCGCCAGCCCTAGCTCTGTCCCACCTGCACCATTTTAAAACTAATGAGCCTAGGGGCTCAGCAAGTAAAATCTGAAGATAACAATTTCGCATAATGCAGGCATACATATAAACATATCGTAACTTAACAAAACAGTTTAAAGGAAGTCATTAATCAGCTTTCATAAACTTTCTTTTGTTAAACTTTGAAATGGGGAAGATGACCAAGATCCCATTCTTATTTTCTTGTAATTTATGGCTTAGAAGCTCTCCTTAGGTCCATGGTGCACCTGATCAAGTGACTACTGATATCAGCCTTAGAATTTAGCTCGTGGTGAAGGGGCAACTGACATCTGGACAGCTGCTCACCCTTCCATGGTGACCGTCCGTTATATATGCCATAAATCCTTTAAACTCATAGCTGCTTGAAATTTGATTTTGAAATCATCGTTCGGGTTCACAATGCTTCGAAATTCTTTCTTTAAAACTTCTTTAAAACAATGTCGAGTATCGAGTTCTACTGCTGAGACTTATCGCTAAAAGTAATTAGCTGTTACTAAGGGAAACAATGTGATTATAGTAAAACAGACGCAAGGACATTTGATAACATTGAAACAGATGTAGTAAATGAAACGACGTTGTTACTGTAAGAAAATCACACGTTGGGTAAAAATCAGCTGTTGGTTCTAAGGAAATCAGCTGCTGAATAAAATCAGCTTTTGGTTCTAAGAAAATCAGCTGCTGGATAAATCACCTGTTGGTTCTAAGGAAATTAGCTGCTGCATAAAATCAGCTGTTGGTTCTAAGGAAATCAGCTGCTGGATAAAATCAGATGTTGGTTGTTGACCGTAGTCAACTCAACTGTAAGATAAACAATAATGAAGAACTAACCCGACCCAGACGCAAAACAACTCACGGCTGAACGTAACACTTAGAATTTTCTTAACACAAAGATAACTGCTGAAAAGGGGAACTACTGAGTATAACTTGGTGTTGTAACATCAAAACGACGGCTGTGCTATCAGTCGTTGCCTATCAAACCAGACTTAACTTCTGATTCGACTAGCAACTCCGATTACATAGCATCAAGTTTCGATGTCACCATCCACCGGAAGGAAGATCATTCATGAACGTACTACTTAAACCCGATTGCTCAACATTTTAAAACAACATTTTCATCTTCTTCATCGAAGCACTCTTTAAAACTTTGTAACAGAAACAAAACTGGAACCCGATCATCAAAGAACTTCCTGAAACATGCTTAAACATGAACATAACTTATCTTAACATAAACAGGCAACAATCATGCACTGAAGAACAATATATGCTTTAAAATGGCGTAGAAAGAATCCTTTACTTTCCTTAAACCTGCGAAACACAGAAGCAGCGGGTCTCAACAGGAGTTCTCCACAAGAACCACTACGAGCACTTTGAAGTTTTTAGAGAGAAAGAGAGAAATTTCTGGACAAGGATGAAATTCTCTTGTTATGAAAACAATCATATACGGGATATGACTTTTCAGTAGGTATTAACACTCGAGTAGGCATGGGATCCTACCAACCCGTGTCCTTTTCCAAATAATTTGTCAAATATTCCCTAATACTATTTTGAATTTGAAAAATTTACCAAAACATTTTAAATAAACTATTTTTGTCCAGCTGAGGGCATTTTAGACTAAAATCTGAATCTGCTCGTGTTTATGCTCGGGCGACAGCTGACTGGAAACCTTCCGCATCATGTCTCAAAGCAACAATTGAAAATCAGTTGTTAAAACAAACTAAATAAACTTAAGGATGAAATACGCAATATCAAATAAGCCATTGAAATAGAAAAGGGTTAAATGTGTGGTACTATGGATTTTGGGCGTTACAACTCTACCCTCCTTAAAGAAATTTTGTCCTTGAAATTCACTTACCAAACAATTCTGTGTAACGACTAAGCATATCAGCTTCTGTTTTCCACGTAGCTTCTCGTTCAGATTGATTGAACCATTGCACCTTAACCATAGGAATACTACGGTTTCTCAGTTTTCTAATTTCTCGAAGAAGAATCCTCTCGGGTCTCTATTCGTAACTTAAATCTTATGCTAGCTGAATAGGTTCATGACTTAATATGTGAGATGGGTTAGGAATATACTTCCTCAAAGCTGATACATGGAATACCCTATGCACTGCTGACAGCTGCGGGGGCAATGCTAAATGATAGGATAACGTCCCTACTCTTTCTAAAATCTCATATGGTCCAATATATCTGGGACTCAGCTTCCCTTTCTTCCCAAAACGAATAATTCCCTTCATTGGAGCAACTCTAAAAAATACATGGTCGCCGACTAAAAAATTCAGCTCCCTTCTCCGGTTGTCTGCGTAACTCTTTTGCCTGCTTTGAGCAGCTTTCAACCACCCCCTAATCTTCCTAACAGCTGATGCTGTTTTCTCCACTACATCTGGTCCTAAACCAGTTCTTTCACCAACTTCGTCCCAATGAAGAGGTGTTCTACATTTACGACCGTAGAGCGCTTCATATGGAGCCATCTGTATAGCTGATTGATAACTATTGTTATACGCAAACTCTACTAAAGGTAACTTCAGATCCCAGCCTTCGGAAAAATCCACAATACAAGCTCTGAGCAAATCTTCCAGAATCTGGATCACTCTTT
>KQ990587.1:124970-152246 GCA_001598015.1 Dorcoceras hygrometricum | reverse complement strand
TTCTCCGGTTGTCTGCGTAACCTTTTGCCTGCTTTGAGCAGCTTTCAACCACCCCCTAATCTTCCTAACAGCTGATGCTGTTTTCTCCACTACATCTGGTCCTAAACCAGTTCTTTCACCAACTTCGTCCCAATGAAGAGGTGTTCTACATTTACGACCGTAGAGCGCTTCATATGGAGCCATCTGTATAGCTGATTGATAACTATTGTTATACGCAAACTCTACTAAAGGTAACTTCAGATCCCAGCCTTCGGAAAAATCTACAATACAAGCCCTGAGAAAATCTTCCAGAATCTGTATCACTCTTTCCGATTGTCCATCTGTCTGGGGGTGAAAGGCTGTGCTAAAAGTTAGCTTCGTACCCATAGCTTTATGCAAACTCTTCCAAAAAGCTGACGTAAATTTCGGATCTCTATCAGATACAATTGAAACGGGAACACCATGCAACCTCACTATTTCTTTTATATACAAGTCTGCGTAACTGCCCACATCGTATTCGTCTTCACTGGCAAAAATTGTGCAGACTTAGTGAGTCTATTGATTATTATCCAAATGGAATTATACCCTTGGGCAGTCTTTGGTAAACCAACTACAAAATTCATAGCCATACATTCCCACTTCCATTTGGGAATAGGCAGTGGCTTCAACAACCCAGCTGGTCTTTGATTTTCAGCCTTCACCAGCTGACAAGTTAAACATTCCGACACAAATCTGGCAATGTCTCGTTTCATCCCTGGCCACCAGTACAACTGCTGGAGGTCTTTATACATTTTAGTACTCCCTGGATGTACAGTATAAGGGACTGTATGAGCTTCTGCCATCAAATCTGATCTCAAGGTTTCCACTTGTGGCACCCAGATTCTTCCTTGAAATCTGATTACTCCACCGTTTGAAAAATAGAGACTGCTGCCTCTTTCCCTATCTTTCTTAACCCACTTCTGAAGCTGTCGGGAAGCATAGGATATCACCTTTCGGTCTTGCATCAATACGGCACCTAAACCCATCTGAGACGCATCTGTGTAAATCACAAACTTCCCTTGATCAGACGGCATGGTTAATATTGGTGCTGCTATCAGCGCTTGCTTCAACTTGTCAAAGTTGATTTGGCATTCTGAAGTCCAATCATACTTAACCAGCTTCCTTGTTAACGAGGTCAAAGGGACAGCTATCTTGGAAAATCCTTGAATTAATCGCCTATAATAACCGGCTAATCCCAAGAAACTCCTTACCTCTGAAACCGACTTTGGTATTGGCCAGTCACGTACAGCTTCTACTTTGGCTGAGTCTACTTCTAATCCATCCTTAGATATAATGTGACCTAAGAATGCTACCTTCTCCAACCAAAAGTCGCATTTACTATACTTAGCGTATAGCTGCTTACTCTTTAGTATTTGAAGCACTGTCCTTAAATGCTCAACATGTTCAACCTTTTTCTTAGAGTATATTAGGATATCATCTATAAACACAACTACGAACTGATCCAAAAGGGTTGGAAAACTCTATTCATCAGATCCATAAAAGCTGATGGGGCGTTAGTTAAACCAAAAGGCATCACTAAAAATTCATAGTGACCGTAACGGGTTCTAAAGGCTGTCTTATATATATCGACTGCCTTAATCTTCAACTGGTGGTAAACTGACCTTAAAACAATCTTAGAAAAGACCGCTGCTCCTTTAGATTGGTCAAAAAGATCCTCAATTCTAGGAAGGGGATATTTATTCTTAATGGTCAGTTTGTTCAGCTCCCTATAGTCTATACACAGTCTCAAGCTTCCATCCTTCTTCTTGACAAAAAGAACAGGGGCTCCCCAGGGTGAAGTTCTTGGTATAATAAATCCTAACAGATCTTGTATATGTTCCTTTAATTCTTTCATTTCTGAGGGAGCTAAACGATAAGGTTGTCTGGATACAGGGGCTGCTCCTGGAACTAATTCGATCGAAAATTCTAATTCTCTATCTGGCGACAGACCTTGTATATCTTCTAGGAAAACTTCAGGAAATTCTTTTACCACCTCCATGTCTGAAAGTTGGGGCTTGCTAGTCACTGCTAAGGATGACAGACTTATCATATATCCTACCCCTCCTTTCCTTAAACATCTCTGAGCCTTAAGTGCTGATATAAGGCGAGGAATCCTCCACGTCTGATTGGCTTCAAATTGGAACGGGTATCCTCTAGGCGGGTTAACTGCTACTGCTCGAGTCTTGAAATTAATTACCACTCCATGCTTGGTTAACCAGTCCATCCCAAAATCATGTCGAACTCAGGCATCGGCAAAACAATCAAATCTGCGGAAATCGAATGCCCTTGGAGCCTAAGTTCTAAATTCCTAAACATATCATGGGATACTAATTCTTCTCCTGAAGGCACTGTTACACAAAAGCCTACAGCTACACGATCAGGTCCAATGGGTATCTTCCTAGCAAACTTAGCTGCTATAAATAAATGGGTGGCTCCTGAATCTAGCAAAGCCATAGAAGGCAAACCAGCTATTAAAAGCACATCTCAACTGAATCTGCAACAAAAGGTGGCCACTGGGTGTGTTTCCAAGTGTGGTAGCTAACCACTCGCCGGGAGACGACACCCAAATACCAGATGCATCAACAACTCGGGCTGCTGTTACCCCACCTATGAACTGTGGTAGTTAGCCACTCGGCGCATAGGGGCAACATGACCCAGCAGGGAAAATGAGAGTGCGGTATTGCCGCTCGCCCTCGCAACCTGGTAAGAAACAGAACAAGAACGACGCAACGATGGCAATGAAACTGGAATGAGATGCAAATCCGTGTATGCACATGCTGGATAATAACAAGCATATCAACATATGCGAAGGCAGTAGCAACATCAGCAAATGCATAACACATAACACACGACCATCTCATAAATCGACAGCCTCAAAAGGCAAACAATCACATAACCAGCAAAGCCATCTCACAATTCACCCAAGCTGTCACCTTGCTGAAATTACAAGCTCAACCCGTACCTTAATTCCTCAAAGGACAAAGCAACTCCCTGCCTGCACAAATCTGCCAAAACACAATACACAGATTTCAGGGAAAACAGCCAACCCACGGCCAATTTCTCAAGAGCTCACGTCTGGAAATCAAAGGCACAAACTAGCCTTCACTCCTACCCAATTAACTTATCAGGAAGCTTAAACCAAGATCTTAAACTAGATCGAAAGCTACCTGTACTTCGAAAAGCTCGAACACAAACAGCAACTTCGTGCTTTCGCTCCAGTCAAAGACAGCCTCTAAAATGGGTACGAGGTGAAAGAGCTTTCCAAGAGGAGTCCAACGCTACCTCAATCGTGAAAAACCACGGCCGGAGTCGACGAAAATCTACCGGAGAAGCTCACGGTGAACAGTAACGAGGGTTGAAGAAACAGAGGTCGACAATCGGGGAAATATTTCTATGTATGGGAACTGGTGAGTTAAAATGAAGCCAACACTTCTAATTATAGGCGCGAGAGATCTGATTAAATGAATCACCGACACAACAGATCTCACAAACTATTGCTAAAACAACGAATATTCCCAAAAACGACGTCGCAACACTTAGAAGAAAAGAGAGGTCTGGCCTAAATCGCTGGAATCTGAAAATACGCTAACACAAAGCCAAAACCGCGGACGGATCTGCTTACGTCACCAAAGCTGCTCGCTAAACCAATCGCGCGCACACAACAGATCTTCCTACGTCATCAAGTCTGTTCGAACATTACACATGCCTCAACAACAGATCTCTCCAAAACGGCGTCGTACAGAGACCAGATCTTAGCGCCTCAACTAACTCACGCAAACCACAAAACGGCAACGTTTCGATAAAAACAGATCTTACGCTACGAAAACAGATCTCATCTACAAAACGCACAACAAGATCTCATGAAACGACGACGCGCTACAAAAACAGATCTCTCAAGACAGATCTCACGCTACGCTATGCAAGACTTCATCAAACGACGGCGTTCCAAGCAAAACAGCTCTCACACTAAATCGAACAGATCTCTCGAGCAGCAACGCTTACGTCAGCCACACGACGACAACACACGCTGCTGACGTCATGAGATCTACCAACAGCTTTTCACCCAACAGACTCAAGCCAGCAATGCTTACGTCATCTACGCTAAGCAACCATACAATGCTGACGTCATCAAATCTGCTACCAGATTTTACCGAAAGGTCTCTCAAACCAGCTATGTTTACGTCAGCATCACAGCGCATACCAACGACGCTGACATCATCAGATCTGTTACTAGATTTCACTAAAATTCGAAAATCTCAAAATTTCGAAAGTTTCCAGAATTGTTCTAAGGAGTGAAATCGACCCGAAAAAGGCAACTCAAGCTTCACAACAGAGATCTAACCCACGAAATCTCTAAAGACTTGATTAATTCAACAATTAATCCTTTACACAAATTCAGGTCTCACACCTACAGCTACACGATCAGGTCCAATGGGTAGCTTCCTAGAAAACTTAGCTGCTATAAATGAATGGGTGGCTCCTGAATCTAGCAAAGCCACAGAAGGCAAACCAGCTATAAAAATCTCACCCGTAACCACTGTAGAATCTGGATTGGCCTATTCGGTCGTCATCACATATGCCCGGCTGGTCACCAGCTGTCTCGACTTTGGGCAATTCTTCATCATATGCCCTGGTAACCCACACTTGTAGCAGACGTTCTGTCCAAGTCTGCACTGACCAGAGTGTGGCTTCTGGCACTTAGGACACACTGGTCTGTTGCTACCAGCTGGAACTGCACTGATCGGCTGGATAGGCAGAGGCTTCTGTTCCAGTAGGGGTTTCTGCTCTTGAGGCCTCTGTTGATTCTTATGCTGCTTCTTGAAAGGCCTTTGATCTTTCTGCTGAGAGGCCTGCCTCTTCTGCTGCCTTTCCTCATCTATATCTTTCCAATCCCTCTCAATTCGCAGGGCTCTATCCACTGCTTCTCTACATGTCTTGGGCACAGATATCCTAACGTTCATCTTGAACATGGGTTTTAACCCTTCCACAAAGTGCCTCAACTTTTCTGCTGGATCATTTCCAATTAGAGGCACAAAATAGCATCCTCTTTCAAACGTCCGTGCATACTCTTGCACAGTCATGCTTCCTTGTTTCAAAGTCAGAAAATCTCTCTTCAACTCAGACCTCTTGTCTGCTGTGAAGTACTATTCGTAAAACACTTGCTTGAAATCTGCCCAAGTGAAATTCATTAAATCCACCGATAGCTTAGCTCCTTCCCACCAAATCATGGCGTCATCCCTCAACATATAGATAGCGCACCTTGGCCTATCTAAATCTGGCATCTGGAGGTACTCAAAGATAACTTCCATCGACTTAATCCAGCTCTCAGCAACTAAAGGATCAGTGGTACCACTAACCTCTTTCGGCTTTTGTCTTCTGAACTTCTCTTGAGGATCATCATTGTTGGGTCCTCGACTGCTGGATGATTGGCCAATTCATTAAATCCACCGATAGCTTAGCTCCTTCCCACCCAAATCATGCGTCATCCCTCAACATATAGATAGCGCACCTTGGCCTATCTAAATCTGGCATCTGGAGGTACTCAAAGATAACTTCCATCGACTTAATCCAGCTCTCAGCAACTAAAGGATCAGTGGTACCACTAACCTCTTTCGGCTTTTGTCTTCTGAACTTCTCTTGAGGATCATCATTGTTGGGTCCTCGACTGCTGGATGATTGGCCATTACCTCTGCTGGTTTTCTCTACCAGCAACCTTAAAAGCTGGGCAATACTAGCATTACTATCGGGGTTGGATTCATCAACTGGGATATTTAGTCTTCCTCGACCAGACATCTTAATCTATAGCCCGTAATCCACCACAATGCAATAATCAGAACATGCTAAAGATAAAAACAAATGCTCTGAAACATAAAATAAACTCACAGCGCTGGAGAAACGGTTGACAACTGCTGTTCCAACTGGAAGTGCGTGTGTTTATATCAGGACCATTCTCTGATAACAAGTTGTGACGTCCCAATCCTCATGGGGTCACGAAAGAATAATAAAAAGAAAAGAAGGCCTGAATGGGAATTGTTATAAGCTGTATTTCTTATAACTAAATCTAAATTCAAACACAAACATAATATGGCGCCAAGTACTAGAACAGCTGAAACAATTTCTTTAATAACAGATGTTACAAAAGTGCAAAATGCGATATTACAACTTTGAAATTCTATATGAATTCACTATTGTTGTAATAGATCTAATATAGACTTAACAAAATATCAAAAACAACAACAGCGGCTGCGGAAAACATCGGCCTTAGATAAACACAATCACCACAACTGGTTCAGTCGCTGCCTCCCTCCTGCCCCAGCTCTGTCCCACCTGCACCATTTTAAAACTAATGAGCCTAGGGGCTCAGCAAGTAAAATATGAAGATAACAATTTCGCATAATGCAGGCAGACATATAAACATATCGTAACTTAACAAAACAGTTTAAAGGAAGTCATTAATCATCTTTCATAAACTTTCTTTCGTTAAACTTGGAAATGGGGAAGATGACCCAGATCCCATTCTTATTTTCTTGTAATTTATGGCTTAGAAGCTCTCCTTAGGTCCGTGGTGCACCTGATCAAGTGACTACTGATATAAGCCTTAGCATTTAGCTCGTGGTGAAGGGGCAACTGACATCTGGACAACTGCTCACCCTTCCATGGTGACCTTCTGTTATCTATGCCATAAATCCTTAAATTGAAACGTTCTTCCTTTAAACTCATAGCTTGTTGAAATTTGATTTTGAAATCATCGATCGGGTTCACAGTGCTTCGAAATTCTTTCTTTAAAACTTCTTTAAAACATTGTCGAGTAGCGAGTTCTACTGCTGAGACTTATCGCTAAAAGGAATCAGCATTTACTAAGGGAAACAATGTGATTATAGTAAAACAGACGCAAGGATATTCGATAACATTGAAACAGATGTAGTAAATGAAACGACGTCGTTAGTGTAAGAAATCAGACGTTGGGTAAACAATCAGCTGTTGGTTCTAAGGAAATCAGCTGCTGGATAAAATCAGCTGTTGGTTCTAAGGAAATCAGCTGCTGGATAAAATCAGCTGTTGGTTCTAAGGAAATCAGCTGCTGGATAAAATCAGTTGTTGGTTGTTGACCGTATTCAACTCAGCTGTAAGATAAACAATAATGAAGAACTAACCCAACCCAGACGCAAAACAACTCACGACTGAACGTAACACTTAGAATTTTCTTAACACAAAGATAACTGCTGAAAAGGGGAACTACTGAGTATAACTTGGTGTTGTAACATCAAAACGACGGCTGCTCTATCAGCCGTTGCCTATCAAACCAGACTTAACTTCTGATTCGACTAGAAACTACGATTATATAGCGTAAAGTTCCGATGTCACCATCCACCGGAAGGAAGATCATTCATGAACGTACTACTTAAACCCGATTGCTCAACATTTTAAAACAACATTTTCATCTTCTTCATCGAAGCACTCTTTAAAACTTTGTAACAGAAACAAAACTGGAACCGATCATCAAAGCACTTCCTAAAACATGCTTAAACATGAACATAAATTATCTTAACATAAACATGCAACAATCATGCACTGAAGAACAATATATGCTTTAAAATGGCGTAGAAAGAATCAGCCTTTACTTGCCTTAAACCTGCGAAACACAGAAGCAGCGGGTCCCAACAGGAGTTCTCCACAAGCACCACTACGAGCACTTTGAAGTTTTTAGAGAGAAAGAGAGAAATTTCTGGACAACGATGAAACTCTCTTGTTATGAAAACAATCATATATGGGATATGACTTGTAGTAGGTATTAACACTCGAGTAGGCATGGGATCCTACCAACCCGTGTCCTTTTCCAAAGAATTTGTCAAATATTCCCTACACTATTTTGAATTTGAAAACTTTACCAAATCATTTAAAAAAAACTATTTTTGTCCAGCTGAGGGCATTTTAAACTAAAATCTGAATCTGCTCGTGTTTATGCTCGGG
The DNA here is from genome assembly GCA_001598015.1 of Dorcoceras hygrometricum. Taxonomy (NCBI): domain Eukaryota; kingdom Viridiplantae; phylum Streptophyta; class Magnoliopsida; order Lamiales; family Gesneriaceae; genus Dorcoceras; species Dorcoceras hygrometricum. The sequence goes on along the minus strand of KQ990587.1, from coordinate 144,257 downwards.
CGACAGCTGCCTGGAAACCTTCCGCGTCATGTCTCAAAGCAACAACTGAAAATCAGCTGTTAAAACAAACGAAATAAACTTAAGGCTGAAATACGCAATATCAAATAAGCCCTTTAAATATAAAAGGGTTAAATATGTGGTCCTATGGATTTTGGGGCGTTACACAGATAGTGGGAGATAAGCTGGAGATGGATAGTGACCTGGTGATCTATCGAACTACCCTCTTCGGACTCTCCAAGTGGGTACCATTTCTCGAGTGGATTAAGTCCGAGGCCTTGGTTGTACAGATTAGTCTTTATTACTCGAAACGTCATTGAGACTCTACATGAAAGGTGCCTCACTTTGACCCATTTACCGACTCAGTTGGGATCATCAGGTGGCGGGGTTGGGTGAAGTCCGATGCCTGTAGGAGTCGATGCTTCATTGTCGAGGATTAACCGCTCTCCCTTGTGCATGGATATCCTATGCTATCTGAGGAGATAATAGTGTGACAAATCTCTGGCAAGAGTACTAGATGTGTTTTAGGTAAATGGGTTTACCTAGTAACACATGCAATGTCACTATTTGATCTCCAAGATGTATGCATGTATGCATGGTTATTGAATCTCTAGCGACTCTTGATTTACCAATGTTCGTTAATATAATCGGGTTATTTGAGTTGAAAGGACCGTATTGTACGCTAAACATGACCGACTTGTTCTTGCAGGCACTATCAGTGATACCTAGGGGGTCATGGGGCGATGTTGCTAGACGATTTACCATGATTCGATGGGTAAGTCCGAAAATGTGTTTTCAGAGTCACAAATATTGTGAGCCCATGGCTAGTTGTATCCCTGAACCATTGAGGGTCACACAAGTACTGGTTTCCCAATTCTCGTATGGATATGATACTCAAAGTGTTGAGTATAGTAGAAGGAAGGTTGGGAGTATGACTTCCTAAAAGTAGCTAAGGGAGTAGGACTTCAATATTTAGCTAATGAGAGTAAACCTGTCATATATAGATTTAGTGGTCCGAAAATTTGATTTTGCATCATAATGATCAATTTTGTAAACTGAGCACATCGCTGATATCTGATCATCGATCGGGATTATTATGAGACCAAAATCGAGGGATTCGAACCGGATGTTCACAGTTCGACTTGAACTGAATGTTCACAGTTTTAGTTGAACCGAATGTTCACTATTTGAGTTGAACCGAATGTTCACTGTTTTGTTAAAATCAAACTCTATCCCTCAATCTATAAATATGGCAATTATGAGACACTTTCAAGAGTGAGAAAGAAAAACACCAAAAGCTAGTTCAAATCAAACTCTATCCTTCAATTCCGTCCGTGAAATTTTTTTCGGTTTTCTAGTGCAAACTGGCGACGGAGTTGAGATTCTAGTCGTGGACCGGATTAGGCGTCGATCCAGCCGTTCAACCATTGAAGTGCCAATTCTTGTGGAATTGGTCAGAGCCAGGTGCCTAGACACCATCAAGGTACCTTCTGAACATTCTATGAATGTTTTGATTATTGCATAGGTGTATTGACAGTTCCCGGGCTCCAAATTTTGAATTCTTCCGCTGTTCCCTGGGACGGGGATCCGGATCCGCCGTTGCGCCAACAGAATTTGATGTGAATATCATTCTGGATGAGTGAAGCAGCCATTGAGTTGATTGATCGAACAAAATAACGGAGAAACAAAGATAATCTGGACAGAGAAAATAATGAAAGCAAGAGAGTAATTTTTTGCTAGGTAAGTGTTAGAGGAAAATCAAAAGACGTATAAAGGTTACAAATAATACGAAACGGTACGATAAACAATGTGGATGTGACGTTTCACATGATGACAACACACGTGTCAATCATCCGATGGTGCGATCATAAGTTGAAAAGATTTTGAACACCCGTATGGTTAAAAGTAAAAATGAACCGCCATTTTAAAACACATCACAATCGTTGATCTTTTTAATGTATCAGCTGGGGTAGTGTCAGATCAGATCACATATAAATATCAGCTGTATATACGCGAAATCTGACAAGATTCATATCACACGTATTCAGCTGACTCAGCATTTATTAACTCTGATCTGTTTTTTCCCCTAAAGCTGAGGTTCTCCCAAAGCTGAAGTGTACCAAATTTGAGGTTCCTCTTCTTCCCCCCTGAACAGAAGATCCAAAGCTGAAGTAAACTAAGGCTGTTTAACCTTCAATGTTTCGCACAATCATAGATTAAGGAAATTCTAAGAGACCAAGAATATTTCGAAAATACGAAAACTTAGCGTCTGGTAGAGGTTTCGTGAAGATATCAGCAACTTGCTGATCCATTTACACATACTCCAGCCGGACGTCCTTCTTAAGCACGTGATCTCTTATGAAATGATGCCGTATATCAATGTGCTTTGTTCTGGAATGCAGCACAGGGTTCTGAGTGATAGCCATCGCACTGGTATTGTCACAGAAAATAGGAGCTTCAGAAGCATCAATACCGTAATCTTGAAGCTGATGTTGAATCCATAAGATCTGAGCACATCAACTTCCAGCTGCTAGATACTCTGCTTCAGCTGTAGATGTAGCGATCGATGTATACTAAACCAGGAAATCAGCCGATCTCCCAAAAATTGACATGTACCACGCTCCGCCTATCAATTCTGTAACCTGTGTACTCTGCATAACTATTACCGATTAGTTGAAAGATGGAGTCTTTGGGATACCAAATACCCACATTGGAAGTTCCTTTAAGATATTTTAAAATCCTCTTTACTGCAATAAAATGCGATTGTTTAGGTTCATCTTGGAATCTAGCACAAATACAGACAACAAACATGATGTCTGGTCTGCTAGCAGTCAAGTAAAGCAATGAGACAATAATACCACGATACAAATTTACCTCAATTGCAGTTCCAGCTTCATCTTTGTCCAGTTTGATTGAAGCACTCATCGGGGTAGCTGCTGCTGAACTATTATCCATTCCAAACTTCTTCAGCAGTTCTTTCGTATATTTATCTTGATTGATGAATATTCTATTCTCAAGGTGTATAACTTGTAAGCCTAGAAAGAACGTCAGATCTCCCATCATGATCATCTCGAATTTGTCCTGCATCAGTTTAGAAAACTTCTGGCACAATTTGGGGTTAGTTGACCCAAAGATAATATCATCAACATATATTTGTACCAAAAGAACATGATCATTTTTCACGAATTTAAACAAGGTCTTATCAACGGTGCCTATTACAAAGTCATGATCAATGAGGAATTTTGAAAGTGTTTCATACCAAGCTCTGGGTGCTTGCTTCAACCCATATAAATCTTTATCCAGTTTATAAACGTGATCTGGATATGTATGATTGACGAATCCAGGATTTTTTGCAATATACACTTCCTCAGTCAAGATGCCATTTAGAAAGACACTCTTTATATCCATCTGAAAGACTTTGAAGTCTTTGTATGCAGCATATGCAATAAACATGCGGATGGCCTCTAATCTGGCTACAGGAGCAAAGGTTTCATCAAAATCTATTCCTTCAAGTTGTCTAAAACCTTGAGCTAATAGTCTAGCCTTGTTTCTTATAACAACACCATCCTCATTCAGTTTGTTCCTAAAGACCCATTTAGTTCCTATCACTGAATAATTAGTAGGTCGAGGAACTAATTGCCATAAATTGGCTAAGTTCATCTTGCATAGCATCTATACAGCTCGAGTAAGCTAAGGCTTCTTCTATCAGCTTAGGTTATATATGAGAAATGAATGCCGAATTGAGGTACTCATGCATAAGCTGGCCTCGTGTGCGAACAGGAGAGTGTACATTACCTATGATCTGCCCAGGTGGATGATTTCTATTCCACCAAGGTCAGATCCGATTGGATTTTCTCCTTGTTCAGTTTGGATGTATGGCTGTATGTCTTCACTAAATACCAATTGATAACTTCCGTTGATAGCTTATGTATCTGAAGCTGGTCTGGATACCTCTGGATGGATTGTATCATCTGCTTGGGCATCATCTTGTGCATTAGTCGTTCCATCATCTCCAGCTGGCACACTGGTTGCGCTCTGTTCCTGCACTTGGTCAACATTAGTTAAACCAATGACTTCTATGTTACATGGCAGATTTGCTTGCACGTTTGTGATCTCATCGTGTGGAGTGTCCAGTGCTGGTTGTCTATCAGCTGAATATCGAATTTGTGCCACGACATCACTTGAGTCATCAAAGCTGGTTGATTCCAGACGTGCACAAGTCATTTAGGCTGCCTGCTGAATTGGATCAAAAGCTGGTTTCATCGAATACTACGTGAGCCGATTCTTCAACCGTCAAGCTCCGGTTGTTAAACACTCTATACGCTTTGCTCACGGCTGAGTATCCAAGAAATAAACCTGCATCAGATTTTGCATAAAAAATGGTTAGATGCCTTTTGCCATTGTTATGAATGAAACATTTGCATCCACACCCTGAAATAAGAAATCTCAGGTTTCTTGGCAATCCAGATCTCATATGGGGTAACACCATAATTCTTGTTAATCATCGATTTTTTTGAGTGTAGCAAGCTGATTAACTGCTTCAGCCCAGAATTTTTGAGAAAATGCCGGAATCATCAATCATAGTACGAGCAGCTTCTTTTAAAGTACGATTTCTCCTCTAAGCTAACCCGTTCTGCTGAGGAGTTCTAGATGCTGAAAGCTCATGTTTTATTCCAATATCTTTCAGATAAGAGGACAATTTATCATTTAAAAATTCAGTACCTCTATCACTCTTTATCCGGTTGACACTGCAAGATTTGTCATTTTGTAGACGTTTTAAAAGCATTATCAGCTGGTCAGCGGTCTGATCCTTTGATTTTAAAACACCACCCATGTAAATTTAGAAAAATCGTCAACAACAACAAGGGTGTATTTTGTTCCCCCTAAGCTGGTTACGGGTATTGGACCAAAAAGTTCCATATGTAAAAGCTAAGCTTCGGGCAGAGCTATTACCACTTTTATTTTTAAAAGTAGAACGAATATGTTTTCCCAGCTGACATGCTGAACAAATCTTGTCTTTTGAAAAGTTTATTTTGGGCATACTATAAAACAATTCAAGCGTAATCAGTTTGGCAAGTGTTTTGAAATTCAGATGGTTCATTCTCTGATGCCACAACCAGCTCTTGGAAGAGTCAGCTGCTAGGCAAATCTGTTCAGACCCCAGATGCTCTGACCAGTTCACAGTGTAGGTATTCCCCGATCTGTTACCTAATAATACTGTCAGACCATCTGGATTCTGAACTGTGCGTGTGTGCTTTTGAAAGTTAATTGTGTAATCATTGTCACACAGCTTGTTAAGATAAAATTTATAAGTTTTCGTGATAATGAAAACAAGATAAATAACTGAACATTAAGATATGAGATTTGAAGTAATCGCATTCTATCAGGTTAGGATAGGGGACTCAGATTTGGTCTAGGCATTTTCAAATCAAATCAGAGTGTCTTAGAAAAGTTCATAATCTTTCAAAACAGATCAGATCAGAGCATATCAGATTTGGGTACTCGAGTAAATTTCAGTTATCGGGTTAAGAATTTTGGGGAAGATAGCTTATCAGATCAGATGAGAGAAATTCAGATCAAATTATATCAATTTCAGTACAGAGGTTTGATAAAACAGATCAGATCATTTCAGTACAGAAGCTTCATTGACAGTTCATATGAAAACAGGGAATATCAGTTATTCCGGGAATTCAGATCTGGCAAAATTCTTGTTTTAGAAAAGATAAAGGGACAAGATTCGTGAATAAGAGATATTTTAGATTTGACCATGGTATAGTTAAAGAAACAAAAAGGGGTTTCAGATCTGAAGCTATTGTTAAAGAAAAGGAGGAAGACTCGTAAAGGAGAGAACTCAGATCTGATAGGTATACAGTTATGTAGAAGTTAAAGTGGGAAGATACGCAATAGAAAAAGAAATAAAAGCTTATATATTTGAGAGCAGATTTCAGATCTCAGTGCCGAAACAGATTTTAGCTTCAGATTTTATCAGATATTTATTCCAGAGGAATCAACGATCGAGATTAAATGAGATAAGGCCTGTTAGACAAAGTGGATGAAAGAGACATAAGTTCAAAGCTATTTGAAGTATACTTTGCAGAACGCAGAGTTGGTCTATACGTTGTTTACCTATTTTGGGTATTAAAGTCACCAAAGCTCTGAAAACTTTAGACAGACCTTTGCATACATTAATGTAGCATTTAATTCATTGATACGATGAAGATATGCATTCAAGGTTTGTGTCTACTGGCTCAATTAATGACCGTTGAAGATGGAAGAGTATAAATAGCTCAATAAATTCAAACGAGAAAGCTCACTGAAAAACTACAAGCTTGGTGTCTCTCAAAAACGCTCTCATATTTTCTCTCTGGGATTTTTCAAACGCACCCTCGCAAAAATATTTTAAGTCCCAGTCTTGAACATCTCGAAGAACACTCTCGTTCAGTTCATATTAGAAAAACCGTCGAGATATCTTCTGGTTTACATTTGTAAACAAATTTCATTGTAAAGAAACCAGAAGATTTATAGAACTCTATTGAGTCCCAGTCTTGAACATCTCGAAGAACACTCTCGTTCAGTTCATATTAGAAAAACCGTCGAGATATCTTCTGGTTTACATTTGTAAACAAATTTCATTGTAAAGAAACCAGAAGATTTATAGAACTCTATTGTATTGCATTCATTGTATCAGATTAGAGTCTGTAATGAACGTGCTTTCTGAAGAAGTTCGAAAAATTCATTTGATTGTAATCAGCAGTGGTATCTGCGTAGATTGTGGCTTCGACGAGTTAAGTTGTAGCGTGGCCTGAGTGATCGGGTATCTACATAAGCTGTACACATCAAATCTTCTAGTGGAACCTTCCTGAAAAGGAAGAAGGGGAGACTTAGGATTTTCATATCCGAACTTCCACAAACAAACTTTCAACTCTATCTTTTACTTACTTGCATCGTATTTATTGTTAACTGTTCACTGTTTAATCGGTTTTTTTACGCACAAAATTTGTTAACCGAGAAAACAATTTGGACTGAGAGCCTCAGATTTGGTCACTCAGATCTGAGTTAAGCGAGACTTGTAAAAAAACAGTTTTAAGGTTTCGAAAAATAAAAATCGAAGGAGTTCATTCAACGCCCCCCCTTCTGAACTCCTATGCTTATTTTAACTCTATTTTCGATTACATTGATCCTATCAATTGGTATCAGAGCCTGAGCTCTCAGTTATTGAACAGTCTGATCTTTGTGCTTACAGTTAAATATGTCTACTTCTCACAATAAAATTCCTATGTTTTCGAAGGAAGAGTACGACGACTGGAAGATCATGATGCAAGCTCATTTGGCCGTGCAAGATGATGACGTGGTACATCATCACAGATGGATCCATGAAGATTATGAAGGCAAATACGGCTATGGTGATTACTGTTGGTGCTACACAGTGGATTTAGAAAACTCGAATGGGGTACACATCAGAGGACAAGAAAAAGGAAAATTTGGATAATGTGGCAAAGGATATTCTATATAAGACGCTGGATAAAAACATGTTAAACAAGATAAAGACCTGCGCCACTGCCAAGGAAATCTGAGAGAAATTGGCGCAAATATGTGAAGGCAACGACGAGACCAAATAGACAAGCTGACGGTTGCCCAGCAGAATTATGAGTCGATAAAGATGCGAGAGGGAGATACGATGGCGTAATTTGATAAGAGATTCAGTGCTGTTGTGATCGAGCTGATCAGTATTGGCAAAGAATACTCCAACAGAGAACTGGCCCTCAAAGTGATGAGAGCACTGCCGAGGGAGTGGGATGTTAAGACGATGGCAATGAGAGAGTCTAAGTATCTGAACAAGCTTGAACTACACGATCTATTTTCAAATATGAAAACATATGAGTTCGAGCTGGAGACCAGATCTGAGGCTGGACCATCGACCTCACAACCTACCAAAGCTTTTGCTGCTACTACTTCAGAACAGTTCTCACCCAGTAAGTCAGCAGAGCAATTGATCAACGACGTCATGTCCCTCTTCGTCAAGAAGTTTGGGAAAATTATGAGAAGAACTCAAAACCCTTCTTTCAATTATAACAATGCTCATAAATCTGACAAGATTACTATTGATCAAAACTGTTATAATTTTGGCAGACCAGGGCATTTCGCAGCAGACTGCAACATGCCCAAGAAAGATGACAGATCCAAGAAGGATGATAGAAGGTCCACAAAGAGAAGGAGGACCAGATTTGATAAGAGGCCAAACCGGAAGAACGATCGTAAGGTGCTTGTTGCTGACGAGAGCAACAAGAAATGGCGGACTCAGATTCGGAGACAACATCAAGCAGCTCATCCAGCGAAAGTGAGCAAGAAGATGTCCACTGCTTGATGGCCAACCAGACCACAGAAGATGAAGTTGTTGACTTCTCTAATAGTGAATTTACACGAGAGGACCTCATCAATTCACTTAATGAAATGGTTCATGAGTACCAAGACAACTGAAAACGAATGTTTGAAAAATAGTTCAGTGGAACCAAGAATTGCTCAGCTTGGGGAATCTGACAGTTTACAAACTGAGTTGAGTAAGCTGAAAATCGAGAATGATCTTTTGGGAACAAAGTCCTGTGAGCTCTCATCTGAAAATGAGAGATTAAGTCAAGTGATGAGCTCCTGGACTAAGTCTTCTTTTTTTAGGCAAGCTGCATGAGACCCAGAAGCCATTGAATGACAAATCTGGCTTAGGTTTCAGTTTTGGTGAAAGCAGCTCTAGGGAAACAAGTACTCAGTCAAATCTTGCGGATGACAAGTTCAAGAAAATGAATTTTGTCAAAGCCAGTGTGATACACGATGCATGTGAGTCGGTCAAGTATGATGACCAGACCACGGGCTGAACCATAAAGGCAAAACTGGTATTGAATATATTAAGCCTGAGAACAACAAGCCTAGCTGGCTAACGGTCAGACTTGAGAAGTGTTAGAGTAGATGCCCAACTAGCCAACTTGTGGCGTGTGGGTTTATAGACTCTTGTATGAAACAGTCTTTATATATGATATTCACATTCTTTTATATGGCGTTCTTTACTTTCATTATGTGTGTAATGATTTACAATTGCGTTGAGTAAATACCTAGAATGCACTGAAGCGTATGTTAGATGTGATAGTGGGTATGACGGCTATCATGAAACACATCTAATAGTCGCTGTGTATTCTGAACATGTTCCTAGTCGATTGGGCCGTCAAAATGAGGATAAGGCCGCCCGAGTTCGAGACTGGTTATCTGCGATGCGAAGTACCATGTTTCATTGGTAGGGAACATTGTGATGTTCTGAGCATGCAGATAGATAGTGACCTGGTGATCTATCGAACTACCCTCGTTCGGACTTTCAAAGTGGTTACCATTTGTCGAGTGGATAAGTCCGAGGTCTTGGTTGTACTGATTAGTCCTCACGACTCGAAACGTCATTGAGAATCTACATGATAGGCGTCTCACTTTGACCCGTTTGCCGACTCACTTGGGGTCATAAGGCGTCGGGATTGGATGAGACCCCGATGCATGTAGGAGTCGATGCATCGTTGTCGAGGATTCACCGCTCGCAGACATGCGTGGATATCATATGCTATCTGAGGGGATAATAGTGTATAAATCTCTGGCCAGAGTACTAGAAGTGTTTTAGGTAAATGTGTTTACCTAGTTACACTCGTGATGTCACTATTCGATCTCCAAGATGTATGCATAGCTATCGGATCTATAGCGACTCTCGATTTACCAATGGTCGTTGATCTGATCGGGATATATGGATTGAAAGGACCGTACCGTACACTAACCACGACCAACTGGTTCTTGCAGGCACTATCAGTCATACCTAGGGGATCATGGGGCGATGTTGCTAGACGCTTTACCATGATCCGTTGGGCAGGTCCGGAATTGTGATTCCGGGGCCACAATGGTTGTGGGCCCACGGTTAGCTGTATCCCTGAACCATTGAGGGTCACACAAGTACTAGATTCGAGATTCCCGCACGGATACTCAGCTCAATGTGTTGAGCACAAGAAGAGGATTTCGGGAAGTGCGACTTCCTAAAAGTCAACAGGGGTCAAATCGGGGTTTCCCGCTGTTGAGGGGAAAAACGGTCATTTTGCACTGGGGTTCTGAAAAACGGTTTTTCAGATCATATTATTCAGTTTTGGAAACTGAGTCGATCGGTCCGATCTGATCGGCTATCGGAGTTACGATGAAGTCTCGGTGGTGGAGATGAACTGGATGTTCATTGTTGGACCCGGGCCCGTTGGGCCGGTCCAAGTCCAACACTTAATCTATTTAATATAGACTTAAGAGACTTGATTAAACAATTAACTCATCTCAACCCTAACCCTAAAAGCATTAGCCGCCTCCCCTCCTCTCCACATACGCCGCCGCCGCCGTCGCCCGTCTTCGCCGGAAAATCGTTTCCGGCCAATTCGACGAGGAGAATCCGTTCGTGCTGATCTCGTCAGTCCTTCTAGTGCAGGCTGAAGAAGGAGTCTCGTTTTTGGTCGTGGACCGGATTGGCGATATCTACCGCAGTCTACCGAGAAGAGCCGACGTTATTGTAACTACGGTTGGAGCCAGGAACAAGTGCCAGCAAGGTAGTGGTTTTGAACCCCCTATGTATGTCGATAATTGTTATTTAATTTTTCGTATTGATCGTCTCCCGGCTTTTATTCTATGTTCTTCCGCTGCCTCGCCGGGGGGCGGATCCGGATCCCCAACAAGAAGGATAAAGCGAAAGCTAGACCTAAGTCTGTTCCGAACCAGCAGAGGCATGGATCAACGAAGGCCAAATCTGTATGGATAAAGGTTCAGCCCAAACGTGATCTGAATGGTCAAAATACTAAGCCACAGCTCAACAGATCACATAATATTTTTGCACGAACCCTTGTGGATGTCCATACTGGGAAAACTGTAAAGGTAATTCAAGTATGGTTCCCAAAAGGTGTAATCCGATTTGGACCCAAGTAAGATTGGGTACCAAAGGTTTATTTTCATGATTGCAGGATAACAGGTACATAGCTTTAGAAGAATCAAGCATATGTTATCTGGACAGTGGCTGTGCAAGGCACATGACTGGAAAACCAAAGCTATTATCAGATCTGACGCCACACAAAGGACCCAAAATTTTATTTGGCGACAATTCTCATGGTAACACTGTGGGTAAGGGTAAGCTTACCCATGGTAATCTTTCAATTAATGATATTCTAGTTGTTGAGAATTTGTGCTATAATCTGATTAGTATAATTCAGCTGTATGACAATGGTTACACAGTTAACTTTCAAAAGCACACATGCACAGTTCAGAACCCAGATGGGATGACAGTGTTAGTAGGAAACAGATATGGGAATACCTACATTGTAAACTGGTCAGAGCATCTGGGATCTGGACATATTTTCCTAGCAGCTGACTCTTCCAAGAGCTGGCTGTGGCACCAGAGAATGAACCATCTAAATTTGAAAACTCTTGCCAAATTGAGTAAGCTTGAATTGGTTTATGGTATGCCAAAAATAAATTTTTCAAAGGACAAGATTTGTTCTGCATGTTAACTGGGAAAACAAATTCATTTTACATTTAAAAAGCAAAGCGGTATTCGTTCTGCCCAAAGCTTAGAGCTTTTACATATGGATCTTTTTGGTCCTATACCCGTAACCAGCTTAGGAGGAACAAATTACACCCTTGTTTTTGTTGATGATTTTTCCAAATTTACATGGGTGGTGTTTTAAAATCGAAAGATCAAACAGCTGACCAGTTTATTAAGATTTTAAAACGTTCACAAAATGACAAATTTTGCAATGTCAACAGGATAAGGAGTGATCGAGGTACTGAGTTGTTAAATAAAAAATTATCCTCTTATCTGGAAGACATTGGAATAAAGCATGAGATTTCAGCAGCTAGAACTCCTCAGCAGAATGGGTTAGCTGAGAGGAAAAACCGTACTTTAAAAGAAGATGCTCGAACTATGATTGCTAATTCTGGTATTTCTCAAAAATTCTGGGCAGAAGTAGTTAACACAGCCTGCTACACTCAAACAGATCTATGATTAACAAGATTCATGGTGTTATCCCATATGAGATCTGGAGTGGCAAAAAACCTGACATATCTTATTTCAGGATTTTGGATGCAGATGTTTCATTCATAATAATGGCAAAAAGCATCTAACAGCTTTTGATGCAAAATCTGATGTAGGTGTATTTCTCGGATACTCAGCTGTGAGCAAAGCATACAGAGTATTTAACAACCGGAGCTTGACGGTTGAAGAATCAGCTCACGTGGTATTCGATGAAACCAGATTTCGTTCCAACTCAGCTGAGAGCTTACATGATCTGTGCACACGTCTAGAATCAACCAGCTTAGATGAATCGAGTGATGACGTGCCATAGATTAGACATAAAGCTGATAACCAGCCAACACTGGACGTTCCTCACGATGACATTCCTACTGAGCAAGCAGATCTTACTGGTAACATAGAAGTTATTGATTTGACAAATGTTGACCCTGTGCATGAACAGATCTCAATCAGTGTGCCCACGACGGGAAATGGAACAACTGTTGCACAAGAAGTTGCGCAAGCAGATTCAACACATCAATTGGTATTTGATCCAAATTTGGAACAACGTTCACATCAATTGGGATCAAGACCAGCTTCAGATACACAAGCCATCAACGGAAATCATCATTGGTATCTGATGAAACCATTTAGCCAGACATCCAAGCAGAACAAGGAGCAACTCAAATCGGATCTGATATCCGGTGGACTATAAATCATCCACCCGAGCAGATCATAGGTAATGTACTTTCTCCTGTCCGCACACGAGGCCAGCTAACGCATGAGTACTTCAATCCAGCATTCATTTCTCATATAGAACCAAAGCTGATAGAAGAGGCCTTAGCAGACTCGAGCTGGATAGATGCTATGCAAGATGAACTTAGCCAATTTAAGAGAAACAATGAGTTCCTCGACCTACTAATCATTCAGTGATAGGAACTAAACGGGTCTTTATGAACAAGCTGAATTAGGATGGTGTAGTTGTTAGAAACAAGGCTAGAATAGTAGCTCAAGGTTTTAGACAACTATAAGGAATAGATTTTGATGAAACATTCGCTCCAGTAGCCAGATTAGAAGCCATCCGCATGTTTCTTGCATATGCTTCATATAAAGACTTCAAAGTCTTTCAAATGGATGTAAAGAGTGCCTTTTTTAATGGCATCTTGACAGAGGAAGTGTATGTAGCACAACCTCCTGGCTTCGTGAATCATACATATCCAGATCACGTATATAAACTGGATAAAGCTCTATACGGGTTGAAGAAATCACCCAGAGCTTGGTATGACACACTATCAGAATTTTTAATTGAGCATGATTTCACAATAGGCACTGTTGATAAGACTTTATTTATATTTGTCAAGAATGATCATGTCCTGTTGGTACAGATATATGTTGATGATATTATCTTTGGGTCAACTAACCCCAAACTGTGCGAGAAGTTTTCTAAGTTGATGCAGAACAAATTTGAGATGAGCAAGATGGAAGAGCTGATGTTCTTTCTGGGATTACAAGTTAGACAGCTTGAGAATGGAATCTTAATTTATCAAGATAAATACACGAAAGAACTGCTGAAGAAATTTGGAATGGACAATTGCTCAGCAGCAGCTACCCCGATGAGTGCTTCAATCAAATTGGACAAAGATGAAGCTAGAACTGCCATAAGGGTATCTTTGTATCGCGGTATTATTGACTCATTGCTATACTTGACTGCTAGCAGACCAGACATCATGTTTGTTGTCTGTATTTGTGCTAGATTCCAAGCTGAGCCTAAACAGTCGCATTACATTGCAGTAAAGCGTATATTAAAATATTTGAAAGGACTTCCAATGTGGGTCTTTGGTATCCCAAAGACTTTAGCTTTCAACTAATTGGTTACAGTGATGCAGAATACGCAGGTTCTAGAGTTGATTGGCGAAGCACAAGTGGGACTTGTCAATTCTTGGGAGATCGATTGATTTCCAGGTTCAGTAAGAAGCAAACATCCATTTCTACGTCTATGGCTGAAGCAGATTATCTAGCGGATGGAAGCTGTTGTGCTAAGATCTTATGAATTCAACATCAGCTCAGAGATTACGACATTGATGCTTCTGAAGCTCCTAATTTATGTGACATACCAGTGCCATCGCAATTACTCAGAATCCTATGCTGCATTCAAGAACAAATAACATAGATACTTGGCATCACTTCATAAGAGATCACGTGCTCAAGAAAGATGTCTGGCTGGAATGTGTCGGCAGACCAGCAAGTTGCTGATATCTTCACAAAGCCTCTACCGGACGCTAAGTTTTCGTATTTTCGAAATATTCTTGGTCTCTTAGAATTGCCTTAATCTATGATTGTGCTAAAATTTTGCAGGTTGAACATTTTTTGTTTACTTCAGATGGCAGGCCTCGTGATCAATCACAGAGTTTAACAACGCAAACACATAGCGGAAGCAATAAAATAGTGGTTAAAACTTTCGCTTTTGGCCTGACTGAAAGATTACATAATTTAAAATATCACAATACTCAAAATATCACAGTTTACAATCACTCAGTACAACAGTACAACATTCAACAGATACAAGAACTATAGAATGCAACCGGAATACAATAAAGCACATGGCACTCCCCGGCTAACAGTGCTTATACATATATGCTATACGCTAACTGAGACACTCTAACCACCTCCTGGGGCACCTCCAGTTGGGTCAACTCCACGACCAGCTGAATAACCATGGTAACTTGGAAACACATACACAGGCAAACAAATACCAAGCCCTAGAGGGACATGGGGTCAAACCCCAGTACGGAGAGCAATATAAAACAGCAAATGGAAAGCAACAGATAATATGCAAATGCTATGCATGAACAACTGAGTACAGACGGAAGGCTACAACCAATGGCAGGGATCCAGAATCTCAAAGCTGATCAAGAACAGATACAACTAAACAACAGTGGCCACGGGGTGTGTGGGTATATGGGAGCTACCCACTCGTCGCAGCACACGGCACCAGATGCAAACACAGATCAACCTGCTATTGCCCAACTCATGAGATGTGGGAGCTACCCACTCCGCTCATAGTGGCTAACAGATCCCAGCAGGGAGATGAGGGTGACGGGAGTTACCCGCTCGGCCTCTAAACAAGCATCCTGGTACGCACAGATCAATACAACAAGGCACAAAAGGCACGGCTACAACAGATCTGAGCTCAATATGATAAATGCGTGTATGCAACATATGCAATGTCCAACACAGAAACATATACAACAATGCAAAGCATACACATCAGCAAGCATAATCACCCATGCTCAATCCAAAGCTGTAAAACAAGCTCACATCCGTACCTCAAGTCTTCTGAGCTATAATTACAACAAAGCACTCCCGAGCAACACAGATCTCACACCTGCTAAGCCAAATACAGATACTAGCTCAGGACAGTAGCACAGAAAACTCACTAATTGGGAGCTACGGGCTCAACCAAATATGTTCTACCCTTCAAACACAACAGAAGGCTCTAAACAAAGCACAAGGTAGGATCTTAACACTTACCCAATGAGCTACCTGAACGGCAGGAGAAATCCAATGCTTATGCTAACATACCAGAGAAGGGAGATGTCTTCGCACACCTCTCCAGCTTCACGCAAGCTTCCAAAAGAAACACCAAACGAAGCGTCTTAGCAATAGGAGTCCAGCGCTACCACTCTTACTTCCGTAGGAGCTATCTACCGTCGGCAATCGGAGAAGATAAGGTTCGGCGAACAGTAGCTAGGGTAGCGCGACAGAGTTCGGTCACGGGAAATATTCTAAGTGTCGGGGCTGAATAATCAAGAGCGAAGGCAAGTTTCTCTATATAAAGGTCAGATCTGCTCAAATCTGAAGAACAGAACCTACCTAACAACTTAAGTCTCAAAATGATTTCCCACTCGGATCTGAATCTCACCACAGATCTATTTCTATGCCAAAACAGGTCTCGACTCATCGAAACGACGTCGCACAAAGTTTGTTGTTGCATCTACACACGTCACCCGCTACTCAAATCTGAAAATGCTAACCAGCATCACAACACTTAGATCCCATCGAAAACTGAAGACCAACGCCTCAAATCTGAATCTCGCTCGCTAAACCAAAACGCTGTCGTTCCAACTAATCCAAACGACGTAGTTTAGCTACTCGCTACAGAAACCCTCTACCGAACTCATATCTGCCTAGCGACAACAGAATCCATCACCACTGCTGAACGTGACCACTCAGCGATGGCCAACACTCACATCTGCTCAGTTCCCGCGGGAAAACTCCAACTCTCCAGATCTGTTCCAAGGACTTAAACGAACCCGATAACTTCACCAAACGTGCCAACTCAAAGCTGGTTCATCCCATATCTTCTGAAGCCCAAATCTGGTCTATGTTAACCCGATTAATTAACTCTCTTATTAAACTTTCGGTTCTCACATATCTCCCCCACTAAAACAGGATTTCGTCCTCTAAATCAAACAGCTCTAGATCAAGAGTTCAAGATAACTGGGGAAACTAACACAAGCAACAAAACAACTACTGGGATCTGATACTACACTCACGCAAACAGATGCGGCCACTCACGCTGCATCTTATCTTCCAGTTCCCACGTAGCTTCCTCTCTACCGTTCTTGCTCCACTGGACCATCACCAAGGGAATGGTCTTATTCCTCGGTTGTTTCTATTTTCTATCTAGGATCTTCAAGGGATATTCAACATAATTCAATGTTCTATCTAGCTCCACCTCATCAGTTCTCAACACATGCGAGGGATCTGGCTCATACTTCCTCAACATCGACACATGAAACACATCAAGTAAGAAAGACAAATCTGGTGGCAACAACAACCGATATGCCAAAGGGCCAATCCTCTCAACAATCTCATATGGTCCAACATAACGAGGAGCCAACTTTCTCTTGAGACCAAATCTCATAACACTGCGAAAAGGAGAAACCTTAAGGAAAACTAGATCACCAACCTCAAATTCCAAAGTCCTACGCCTCTTGTTCTCATAACTCTCTTGGCGATCTTGTGCAGCTCTCATTCGTTGGTGAATCAGATCCACTTGATCTCTCATTTTCTGCAAAAATTCTGAGAAGACAACTGCTTCTCCCCCACTTCTTCCCAACATACAGGCGATCTACACTTCCTACCATACAAAGCTTCAAATGGTGCCATCCCAATCGTGACCTGATAGTTGTTATTGTAAGAAAAATCAACCAGACAACGAATCTTTCCAGCTACCACTAAAATCCATCACAACAGCTCTCAACATATCCTCTAAAATATGGATAGTCCTCTCAGATTGGCCATCTGTCTGGGGATGATACGCTCTCATCGCCAATCTGGTACTCAAAGCTGTTTGCAAAATCTTCCAAAACCTGAAAGTAAACCTCGGATCACGATCTGAAACAATCGAAATAGGCACACCATGCAATCTCACCACGAAATCTATGTACAGCTTCGCCATCTTCTTCAAAGAATAGGTCATGTTGTAGGTAATGAAGTGCACAGACTTTGACAGTCTGTCTATTACCACCCAAACCGCATCACAACCTCTGCTGGAACGAGGGAAATGCGTCACAAAATCCATAGCTATGTGCTCCTAATTCCATTGAGGCACCTCTAAGCTTTGCAATAAACCACCAGGTCTCATCCTCTCAGCCTTGTTCTGCCGACAATTCAGACAACGGGCTACAAAATCAGCAACATCACTCTTCAAACCTGCCCACCAGTAATGCTGCTTCAAGGCATGATACATCTTTCTCACACCAGGATGGACACTAAGTCTACTGCAGTGCGCTTCTCTCAAGATCTCATCCTTCAAATCTACTAGATTGGGCACAACCAACCTGCCACGAAACCTCAAACAACTATCTCATGAGACAGAATAATCCTCTAACTGTCAAGCTCTCACCTTCAGCTTCAACTCTTGGATGGAGGGATCTGTCATCTGAGATGTTCTAATGCTCGCAACAATCTGTGGCTCAACCTGAAAAGAAGACACCACAACATAATCCTCAGCTGGGTAAAATCTCCAGCCAGTAGTGCTTAGATGCTCATGGAATTCGAAATCTGCAACGAAGCCAGCATCGCCACTTGAGCCTTTCTGCTCAATGCATCAGCGAATACATTCATCTTCCCAGGATGATATTGGATCTCACAATCAAAATCCTTAAGCAGCTCCATCCATCTACGCCGTCTCATGTTCAAATCTGACTGAGAAAACAGATACTGAAGGCTCTTGTGGTCTGAATACACCACAAACTGCTCGCCATACAGGTAGTGGCGCCAAATCTTCAAGGCAAAGACCACTGCTTCCAACTCCAAGTCATGAACTAGGTAACGAGTCTCATGCGGTTTCAATTAGCATAAGCAATTACTCGACCATTCTGCATCAACACGCAACCCAATCGATTCAAGGAAGCATCTGCACAAACTACAAAGCCACCTGCACCACACGGCAAAGTTAACACAGGCGCAGTAGTCAACTTCTCCTTGAGAAATTGAAAACTATTCTCGCATTGTTCAGTCCAAATAAACCTCTTGTCTTTCTGAGTCAACTGCGTCATTGGCTTAGCTATACTAGAGAATCCCTCTATAAAGCTCCGATAATAACCAGCCAATCCCCAAGAAACTACGAATCTCAGAAACATTCTTGGGGAAGCTCCCAGTTAGTCACAGCCTATATTTTACTGGGATCCTCAGAAATACCCTCAATTGATATCACATGACCCAGAAATACAACTCGATCTAACCAAAACTCGCACTTGGAGAACTTAGCATACAGCTGCGAGTCTCGTAGCGTCTGAAGATGTTAGAGTAGATGCCCAACTAGCCAACTTGTGGCTTGTGGGTTTTATAGACTCTTGTACAACAATCTTTATATATGATATTCGCATTTTCTTATATGACATTCTTTACTTTCATTATGTGTGTAATGATTTACAATTGCGTTGAGTAAAGACCTAGGATGCACTAAAGCGTATGTTAGATGTGATAGTGGGTATGACGGCTATCATGAAACACATCTAATAGTCGCTGTGTATTCTGAACATGTTCCTAGTCGATTGGGCCGTCAAAATGAGGATAAGGCCGCCCGAGTTCGAGACTAGTATCTGCGATGCGAAGTACCATGTTCATTGGTAGGGAACATTGTGATGTTCTGAGCATGCAGATAGATAGTGACCCGGTGATCTATCGAACTACCCTCCTTCGGACTTTCCAAGTGGTTACCATTTGTC
>KQ990587.1:101744-119963 GCA_001598015.1 Dorcoceras hygrometricum | reverse complement strand
GTCTATAAGAAGGTAGTTAAAAGTGCTGTGACGTTTCTCGTACTTTATGTTGATGACATTCTACTCATTGGGAATGATGTAGGAATGTTGCAATCAACTAAAGTATGGCTGTCTAGCCGATTTTCGATGAAGGACATGGGTGAAGTATCTTATATTCTTGGAATACAGGTCTATCGGGATAGATCTAAACGGATGCTCGGACTCACCCAAGCTACCTACATCGATACCGTACTTAAGAGGTTCTCTATGGAAGAGTCCAAGTGAGGACACCTACCTATGTGCCACGGGGTCACTCTATCTAAGTCTATGTGTCCAAAGACTGATGAGGAGATAGAGAGTATGGCACGTGTACCATATGCCTCGTCTATAGCTAGTATTATGTATGGCATGATCTCGACTAGACCAGACGTCGCATACGCTCTGAGTGTCATGAGCCGCTACCAGGCCAACCCCGGCCAATTTCATTGGAAGGCCGTGAAGGATATTCTTAAGTACTTGTGAAAGACTAAGAATATGTTCATGGTCTATGGGGGTGGTGAACTGAAACTGGAAGGCTACACTGATTCTAGCTTCCAGTGTGACGTGGATGATTCGAAATCAACCTCTGGATTTGTATTCATGCTCAATGGTGGTGCTGTCTCTTGGAAGAGTTCCAAGCAAGACACCATCGCGGATTCAACCACTGAGGCTGAGTACATTGCAGCATCAGCTCCTGCTAAGGAGGCCGTTTGGATAAGGAATTTCGTCCAAGAGTTGGGCGTCATTCCTAATGGAGTTGGTCCAGTCCCGGTGTACTGCGACAACACGGGTGCCGTTGCGCAAGCAAAGGAGCCTAGGTCTCACCAAAGATCCAAACACATACTGAGGAAATACCACATAATCCGGGATATTGTGGCTAGGGGTGACATAGCAGTTGAGAGAGTCGCCTCTGCGGACAACGTTGCTGATCCACTTACGAAGCCCTTGCCTGGACCATTGTTTGAAAAACATCACGAAACAATGGGACTGCGTCTGTTGAGTAGTTGGCTTTAGGGCAAGTGGGAGATTGTTAGAGTAGATGCCCAACTAGCCAACTTGTGGCGTGTGGGTTTTATAGACTCTTGTACAAACAGTCTTTATATATGATATTCGCATTTTCTTATATGGCATTCTTTACTTTCATTATGTGTGTAATGATTTACAATTGCGTTGAGTAAAGACCTAGGATGCACTAAAAATTATGTTAGATGTGATAGTGGGTATGACGGCTATCATGAAACACATCTAATAGTCGCTGTGTATTCTGAATATGTTCCTAGTCGATTGGGCCGTCAAAATGAGGATAAGGCCGCCCGAGTTCGAGACTAGTATCTGCGATGCGAAGTACCATGTTTCATTGGTAGGGAACATTGTGATGTTCTGAGCATGCAGATAGATAGTGACCTGGTGATCTATCGAACTACCCTCGTTCGGACTTTCCAAGTGGTTACCATTTGTCGAGTGGATAAGTCCGAGGTCTTGGTTGTACTGATTAGTCCTCATGACTCGAGACGTCATTGAGACTCTACATGATAGGCGTCTCACTTTGACCCGTTTTCCGACTCACTTGGGGTCATAAGGCGATGGGATTGGGTGAGACCCCGATGCATGTAGGAGTCGATGCATCGTTGTCGAGGATTCACCGCTCGCAGACATGTGTGGATATCCTATGCTATCTGAGGGAATAATAGTGTATAAATCTCTGGCCAGAGTACTAGAAGTGTTTTAGGTAAATGTGTTTACCTAGTTACACGCGCGATGTCACTATTCGATCTCCAAGATGTATGCATAGCTATCGGATCTATAGCGACTCTCGATTTACCAATGGTCGTTGATCTGATCGGGATATATGGATTGAAAGGACCGTACTGTACGCTAACCATGACCGACTGGTTCTTGCAGGCACTATCAGTGATACCTAGGGGATCATGGGGCGATGTTGCTATACGGTTTACCATAATCCGTTGGGCAAGTCCGGAATTGTGATTCCGGAGCCGCAATGTTTGCGGGCCCACGGCTAGCTGTATCCCTGAACCATTGAGGGTCACACAAGTACTAGATTCGAGATTCCCGCACTGATAATCAGCTCAATGTGTTGAGCACGAGAAGAGGATTTCGGGAAGTGCGACTTCCTAAAAGTCAACAGGGGTCAAACCGGGGTTTGCCGCTGTTGAGGGGCAAAACGGTCTTTTTGCACTGGGGTTCTGAAAAATGGTTTTTCAGATCATAACATTCAGTTTCGAAAACTGAATCGATCGGTCCGATCCGATCGGCGATCGGAGTTACGATGAAGTCGCAGCGATGGATATCGTCATTTGGACCCGGGCCCGTTGGGCCGGTCCAAGTCCATCATTAAGTCTATTTAATTAGACTTAATGACTTCATTGTATAATACACTACATCATAACCCTAGCACCAAAAGGTAGCCGCCCCTCACCTCCTCTCCAAACGCCGCCGCCGCCCGCCGTGCGCCGCCGCCGCCGCCCGTTGCGCTTCTAGTGCATCCTGACGAAGGAGTCTCGGTTCTGGTCGTGGACCGGATTGGCGATTATCTACCGCAATCTACCGAGAAGAGCCGGGTTCTTGTAATACCGGTTGGAGCCAGGCACAAGTGCCAGCAAGGTATTCGCTTTTGAACGCCCTATGTATGACGATTAACTGTAATTGTTGTTTTTCGTATTGATCGTCTCCCGGCCTTTATTTATGTTCTTCCGCTGCCTCGCCGGGGGGGGCGGATCCGGATCCCCAACAGAAGAACCAACTTCAAATGCTCTTTGTGCTGCATCGGAGTCTTAGAGTACACCAAAATGTCATCGATAAACACAATCACAAACTGATCGATGAACTCTCTAAAGACTCTATTCATCAGGTCCATGAAAACTGCAGGGGCAGTCGTCAAACCAAAAGACATAACTAAAAACTCATAATGCCCGCACCTCATACGAAACGCGGTCTTCGCCATATCCTGCTCTCGAATACACAACTGATGGTACCCCGAACACAAATCGATCTTAGAAGAACCCTGAAGCTGATCAAACAAGTCATCGATCCTAGGCAAAGGGTACTTATTCTTCATTGTCGCCTTATTCAGCTGCCTAAAGTCGATACACATCGTCATCGACCCGTATTTCTTCTTAATAAACAAGATAGGCTCTCCCCACGGGGACATACTAGGCCTAATAAATCCCTTCTCCAGCAAATCACTAAGCTGAACCGTAAGCTCCCTCAACTCAGCAGGCGCTAAATGATACGAAGCACGCGAGATCGGAGTTGCACCAGGTACCAACTCAATGCTGAAATCTATCTCCCTCTTCGGAGGAACACCAGGAATCTCCTCCGGAAACACATCCGAGAAATGGCGGACAACGGGAACGTCGATAATCTCTACATGCGAAGAAGACGACGCATCGAAAGCATAGATAATAAAACCAGCATTATCTAACGACAACAGGCTAAACATCTCCATCGCAGAGACTAAAGAAATCTACTGGGAATCTTGGCCATAGAAATTCCATTTCTTGCCAGACTGGGGCCTAAATCGCACAATTCCATGGAAACAGTCCACGATGGCCCTATAGCTAGACAACACGTCCATTCCCACTATGCAATCGAAATCCCACATCACTAGCCTAATCAGGTTGGCTAACAACACACTCTCACCAAACCTAAGAATGGCATTCAACAAAATATTTTGGGAGAACAGGCTCATTCCGGCAGGAGTCTCAACAGACACAGCATCACACAAAGTAGTGGTATGCAAACCATGATCAATCACAAATGCATCAGCAATAAATGAATGTGATGCTCCTGTATCAAACAACACACGCACAGGAAAATAAAAAACAAAACAAGTACCTGCGATCACTCCTCCTCCTGGCGTGCCCTCCACTTGCTCCCTCGTCATGGCATTGACTTGGGAAAATTGAGGTCCTGAAAACTGAGAATGGGAATACTGTCCAAACCGCGAAGGACCAGGCTGCTGAAATGGCCTAAACTGCGGCTCCCCCAACCTCTGCTGCTGAACCGAAAAAGAAGAACGACCTCTAGACGATCCACCTCGACCCTGCGATGGGGCGGCTGTATGCTGCGATCCAGACAGAGGACACACTCTCGCAAAGTGTCCATACTGACCACAGACGTTACACGAACCTTGCACACCCACACACTGCGCTGTAGGATGTCTTCCACCACACTGGCCACAATACTCGACCTTGGACTGCTAGAACTAACTGAGCCAGAAGAACTAGAACCAGACTTCTTCTTGAACTGACGACCACGAGGTCTAAACCTTGATGTCCAGACTGCTGCGCTACTTGCTGCTGGGGTGGCTGAGACGACTGCACAGACTGAGAAGGTTGCACCCCCCAAACCATGGGACGATTACCTTGTACCACTTGTCGCCTAACACGAGAACTACGGTTCTGCAGTCCCTCCTCAATGTCAATATCCCTGTCCACTGCATCTGCATAGCTAGCCGGTGAACTCGCCAGCACCAACGAATACAACTCCTCATTCAACCATTCCAAGAACTTGTTCCTCTTCGCCTTCTCTCGGCCAGAAACATGCGGAACATACGCAAGAAGAGAAGAAAATCTCCGGACATACTCTCCTATAGACAGAGTCCCCTGAACTAGGTTATCAAACTCACACGCCCTGGAGTTCACAAAGGATTCTGGAACGTACTCCTAACGAAAGGCAGTACAAAATCTGTTCCACGAGATCCCTACTCTAGTCTCCTCAAGAGTCCTCGAAGCGCCTCTCCACCAACGCTCCGCATTCCTCCTCAACTGAAACATAGCTAGACTCAACCTACGCTCGTCGTCATACCTGACACGAGCAAACAACCCAGTAATATGCTGCAACTAGGACTAAGAATTGGAACTAGGCTCATCACCGTTAAACGTCTTAGGATTCATCCGCTGAAACCTCGCCATCACCAGTTCCATGTCGTCCACACGGGCTGTCAGCTCACCTACCTCATCCTCGACCTGTCTGGTACGTCTACAACAAGGAATTCTACGCTGATCCTCATCGTTCTGACCCTCGGACTCCTGCAGAAACTACCCTCTACCTCTACCCCTAAGTCTAGGTGGCTTCTAGGAAGATACTAAGAGGGTAAGATCACACAACAAGAAATATATCATAGAACAAGTAAATCACATAGTCATGCACATGAAACAAGCAAAACTGTGCCTAGACTCGAGTGTCGTCAAAAGAAATTGAGCTTATCCCAGCTTAAGATCTGATACCAAAAATGTCAGGCCTCGTGATCAATCACAGAGTTTAACAACGCAAACACATAGCGGAACCAATAAAATAGTGGCTAAATTATTCGCTTTTGGCCAGACTGAAAGATTACAAAATTTAAAATATGGAAATACTCAAAATATCCTAGTTTACAATCATTCAGTACAACAGTACATCATTCAACAGATACAAGCACTACAGAATGCAACTGGAATACAATAAAGCACAGGGCACTCCCCGGCTAACAGTGCTTATACAAATATGATATACGCTAATTGGGACACTCTAACCACCTCCTGGGGAACCTCCAGCTGGGTCAACTCCACGACCAGCTGAATAACCATGGTAACCTGGAACACATACAAAGGAAAACAAATACCAAGCCCCAGAGGGACATGGGGTCAAACCCCAGTACGGAGAGCAATATAAAACAACAAATGAAAAGCAACAGATAATATGCAAATGCTATGCATGAACAGCTGAGTACAGACGGAAGGTTACGACCAATGGCAGTGAGCCAGAATCTCAAAGTTGATCAAGAATAGATACAACTGAACAACAGTGTCCACGGGGTGTGTGAGTATATGGGAGCTACCCACTCATCTCAGCACACGGAACGTGATGCAAACACAGCTCAACCTGTTGTTGCCCAACTCATTAGGTGTGGGAGCTACCCACTCCGCTCATAGTAGCTAACGGATCCCAGCAGAGAGATGAGGGTGACGGGAGTTACCCGCTCGGCCTCTAAACAAGCATACTGGTATGCACAGATCAATACAACAAGGCACAAAATGTGAGACCTGGATTTGTGTTTAAGATTAATCGTGAGAATTAATCGGTGTTTTGAGATTCTTGGTGGTTTAAGATCTCTGTTAAATGTTTGAGTAGTTATTTCGGGTCAAATTCCTCGCTTAGAACAATTCTGGAAGTTTTCGTATTTTTAGTATTTGGGTAAAAGCTGGTTTAGTGGTGAGAGCTGGTCGTTTTGGGGAAAACCAGTCGTAGCGTGTAATTGTAGCGTGGGAGATCAAACGCCGTCGTTTTAGTGAAATCTGGATGCGTTGTGTTAAGTGAAAGCTGGTAGCGTTGGTATCCAGCTGCTGCTCTATTTTGTGTATTGAGGGCAAAACGACAGCGTTTCGCTAAGTTGGCGCGACATCGTTTGGATGTTGCGACTCGTACCAGCTGCGAGGATTTGTTCGCATGTGTGTGTCGACTGGTTGTCCAGCTGAGAGCAGATGTCAACGCGGGTCAACGCTCCTGTAGCTTGCGACTGGTGGTGGTTACTGTAGCTTGCGTCTGGTTGTTTTGTGCGAGAACTAGCGACTGGATGACATAGGCTATGCGTCGTCGTTTTAGTTAGCGCTAAGGAATCCAGTCGATGGGTTAGCGACGCCGTTTTAATTAGTTGCAACGCTGCGTTTTAGATGTCGCAACTGGTACCAGCTTTTGGAAGGATTTCATGCGAGAGAAAACAGCCGATGGTTTTAGGCGACCAGCTGGTGGCAGATTTGTTGACGTAAGCGGTGCGACGTCGTTTTGTTAAGTCGCTGCGACATCATTTTGATTTGCGTGGTTTGATAATTCAGCAGTTGGTTCTTTGCATCTGCTGGTTGTAGTGTGCCTACTGGTTATGTCGGTGGACTTTTAAATAAGATTTCAGCAGCTGTGGGATTTATATATAGGAAGACTTGGTCTTCGATTGAGATATCAGATCCCATACTTAGAATATTTTCCCCGACATTCGTTCTCTGTTTCTCGAACCCTAGAGCACTTTTCATCATGAGATTTTGTGGTGAATTCCCGTCGTTGCTGGCCGTTGTTTGGTTCGTGCGAGGTAGCGTTGGACTCCTCTCGAGAAGCTCTTTCATCCTATACCATTCTTGGGGGCGGTTGTTGGCTAGAGCGAGATCGCGAAGTTGCTGCCTTTGGCCGTGTGTTGTGTCGTTGAGGTAGAACTTCGAATTGTCGATGAGATCTTAGTATTATCCTTTGTTTTAGCTTCCTGTTTAGTTGTATGTATTGAATTGTTGCTGGTGGAGCGTGGCTCCCAGCCGTGAGCTTCTGATAGCATCCCTGAGAATTATGCTTCGTTGTTTTGCAGGTTTTAACCAGATTTCTCGGGATCCCTTTGTGGTAATTGTTGAGCAGATTTAAGGTACGGATTGAAGCTTGTATTTACAGCGAGGTTATGGCTTGAATAATTTGTGAGATGGCTATTTGTTGGCTACAGTGATTTGTTGCCTGTTGAGGCTGCTGTTTGTGAGATTGGCCGTGAGCTATATGGTGTATACGTGCTGATGTTATTGTTTCGCATATGTTCATATGCTTATTATTCCATCATGTTGCATACACGCATTTGAATCTCCTTTCAGCTTTCGCAGCCATTGCCTTGTTGTTGTTGTTGTTCTATTTACTTACTAGGATGCGAGGGCGAGCGGTGATTCCGCACTCTCATTTCCCCTATGCGCCGAGTGGCTAGCTACCACAGTTCATAGGTTGGGTTGTGATGCATCTGGTAAGGGTGGACGAGTAGGGGTAAGTGGGTAGCACCCACATGTCCTACACTCACCGTGGCCACATATTCTGTTGTAGATCCCGTTGAGCTGTTGTTTCTTTCCTCATGCATAGCATCTGCATTTTATTCATGCTGTTTACTGCTGTTTAAAGTTGCTCTCCGTACTGGGGTTTGACCCCATGTCCCTCTGGGGCTTGGTTGTTTTCCTTGTTGTGTTGTTTTCAGGAAACCCAGGTTTTACAGCTGGTCGTGGTTTTAGTCCAGCTGGTGGTGCCCCAGGAGGTGGTTAGAGTATCCCAGTGGCGTATAGCATATTTATATGTATCGGTCCAGTTAGCCGGGGAGATGCCCTGTGCTTCGTTGGTGTATTTGACTGTTTGAGTCTGATACTTGTTTTATGCTATACTGTTATCGTCGTGATGATTTTCGTAAATTGGGATTCTATTTTAAGTATCGTGCTATTTTAAATTATATTGTTTAAACTCGTCAGGTCAAAAGCGAAAATTTTACCCGCTTTTTGATAGCTTCCGCATTTGTTTTGGTGTTTTTACTCTGTTTAGAGCACGAGGCCTGACACAAAAGGCACGGCTACAACAGATCTGAGCTCAATATGATAAATGCATGTATGCAACATATGCAATGTCCAACACAAAAACATATACAACAATGCAAAGCATACACAGCAGCAAGCATAATCACCCATGCTCAATCCAAAGCTGTAAAACAAGCTCATATCCGTACCTCAAGTCTTCTAAGCTAAAATTACAACAAAGCACTCCCGAGCAACACAGATCTCACACCTGATAAGCCAAATACAGATACTAGCTCAGGGATAGTAGCACAGAAAACACACGAATTGGGAGCTACGGACTCAACCAAATCTGTCCTACCCTTTTAACAAAACAGAAGGCTCTAAACAAAGCACAAGGTAGGATCTTAACACTTAACCAACGAGCTACCTGAACGGCAGGCGAAATCCGACGCTTATGTTAACAGACTAGAGAAGGGAGATGTCTTCGCACACCTCTCCAGCTTCACGCAAGCTTCCAAAATCAACACAAAACGAAGCGTATTAGCAAGAGGAGTCCAGCGCTACCACTCTTACTTCCGTCGGAGCTATCTACCGTCGGCAATTGGAGAAGATAAAGTTCTGTGAACAGTAGCTAGGGTATCACGACAGAGTTTTCTCACGAGAAATATTCTAAATGTCGGGGCTGAATAATCAAGAGCGAAGGCAAGGTTCTCTATATAAAGGTCAGATCTGCTCAAATCTGAAGAACAGAACCTAACGACAACTTAAGTCTCAAAATGATTTCCCACGCGGATATAAATCTCACCACAGATCTGTCTCTATGCCAAAACAGGTCTCGACTCATCGAAACGACGTCGCACAATGTCTACTGTTGCATCTAGACACGTCACCCGCTACTCAAATCTGAAAATGCTAACCAACATCACAACACTCATATCCCATCGAAAACTGAAGATCAATGCCTCAAATCTGAATCTCGCTCGCTAAACCAAACGCTGTCGTTCCAACTAATCCAAACGACGTTGTTTAGCTACTCGCTACAGAAACCCGCTAGCTAACTCATATCTGCCTAGCGACAACAGAATCCATCACCACTGCTGAACGTGACCACTCAGCGATGGCCAACACTCACATCTGCTCATTTCCCACGGGAAAACTCCAACTCTACAGATCTGTTCCAAGGACTTAAACGAACCCGATAACTTCACCAAACATACCAACTCAAAGCTGGTTCATCCCAGATCTTATCAAGCCCAAATCTGGTCTATGTTAACTCGATTAATTAACTCAATTAATCTTATTAAACTTTCGGGTCTCACATCAGATTTGAGTCTTCTGTTCAAGGGGGACGAGGAGACCTTCAAATTTGGTAAACATCAGCGTTGGGAGAACCTCAACTTTAGGGGGAATAACATATCTGAGTTAATAAATGCTGAGTCAGCTGAATGCGTGAGATCTGATCTGACAGTACCCCAGCTGATACAATAAAAAGATCAACACCTGTGACGTGTTTAACAAATGGCCCTTCTTTTTCTTTTTCACCCTCGTGGTTAAAATTCAAAATCTTTTCAAAATCTGATCGCACCGTCGGATGATTGACACGTGTGTTGTCATCATGTGAAACATCACATCCAAATTTTCTCTCTCACCGTTTCACATTATTTGTATCTTTTATACGTCTTTCGATTATCTCTAACATTTACCTTGCGCAAAATATTCTCTTGCTTTCAGTGTTTTCTCATTGCAGATTATCTATCTTTTCGGTGTTTTCTTCGTTCGTTTAACCTACAACAATGGCCGCTTCTCTGATTCAAAATTCTATTCAAGTCTACTTCGACTCAGTGTTCAGTATGGCAGATGAAGTAATGATTCAAATGTTCAAGGCCCTTGAGTCGTCTGGACTCGTGGGTTCTTGGGATGCTCTTCTGCTATCTATGAGGTAGCCTTCGTGGATTTCTATCACAACGCCTCAATGCGAGACAACAAAGTTATCAGTTCCATTCAGGGCAAGTCTATTGCAATTTCTGAGGAACATTTTGCTGGGCTTTTTGAGTTACCGACCGAGGGTTTGACTGATGAATGAAGTTCCGAAAGATTTGGTGTTTGTTAGGATCAAGCGCTTACCACTAGGCCAAAAGCTATAGCTGTTAGCCAAGGTGCAACTTTATTTCCTTATAATGTGGCAGCGCAGAGTGCACCTATTATGTGCGTCAGGGTTGGGCTGTTAGGCCCATGAGTCAGGGGAGGTGCGTGTCTAACTGCTGGTGCTGTCTCAATTCCCTTAGAGATCAGTCTTACCCTTTCCCCACCGTCGGCCCTATCCCCAGCAGAGATAGTATTACCCGTTAAGATCTGGCATCACACTTTTACAACCCACATGGCCAACCAGATCAAGCGGCGTAACGTCAGCAGCTTGACGTACGAGAACATCCCAGGATGTCACCCATCTCAGTACTGTTCTCACCCTTGAACGCTTAACTGAACAATCCCGGACAAGAAGTATAGAAAATTCTTCTTGGGAGACTCGAACCCTTGACCTCGCTCTGATACCAATTGTTAGGATCAAGCGCTTACCACTAGGCCAAAAGCTATTGCTGTTAGCCAAGGTGCAACTTTATTTCCTTATAATGTGGCAGCACAGAGTGCACCTATTATGTGCGTCAGGGTTGGGCTGTTAGGCCCATGAGTCAGGGGAGGTGCGTGTCTAACTGCTGGTGCTGTCTCAATTCCCTTAGAGATCAGTCTTACCCTTCCCCTACCTCCGGTCCTATCCCCAACAGAGATATTATTACCCATTAAGATCTGGCATAACACTTTTACAGCCCACATGGCCAACCAGATCAAGCGACGCAACGTCAGCAGCTTGACGTACGAGAACTTTCCAGGAGGTCACCCATCCCAGTACTGTTCTCACCCTTGCACGCTTAACTCAACAGTGTTTGACGCTAGAAGTGCTTTTTCTGCAGACGGTGAACATCTTATGTGAGGATTGAGAATTTAGATTACTGATTAATTGATTTGATTTGGGATTAATCACGTGTTTTTAGAGGATAATGCGAAAGAAATCTGGTTTCCTGCTGATTCGGAAATTGTATTATTTTGGGAATTCAGTCGCAGCAAATTTTGGTGAATTCAACGCTGTTCAACGACACTGTAGCTACCTGCTGGTGATGGCATCGGTAGGGTGAAGTAGGCGTGACGTGTTTCATCTGTTGGTTTTAGTTCGTTTCGAAGGGTTGCTGCTGGCCGATATTGCTTTTGGCGCGAGAATGATTGAGGAAGCGACACGTGTTGGTCAACGTTTTTGAGTGTTGACTAGGGGATTCAGCAGTTGTGTTAGATATGAGTGACCAGCTGCTAATAGTAACGCTTGTGTGTGTGCCTTGCGTCATAGTGAGAAACCAGCAGTAGGAGTTTCCCACATGCAACTGCTGGTGTTGCATGCGTCGTCGTTTAGAGGATAATGCGAAAGAAATGTGGTTTCCTGCTTATTCGGAAGTTGTATTATTTTGGGAATTCAGTCGCAGCAAATTTTGGTGAAGTCAACGCTGGTCAACGACACTGTAGCTACCTGCTGGTGATGGCATCGGTAGGGTGAAGTAGGCGTGACGTGTTTCATCTGTTGGTTTTAGTTCGTTTCGAAGGGTTGCTGCTGGCCGATATTGCTTTTGGCGCGAGAATGATTGAGGAAGCGACACGTGTTGGTCAACGTTTTTGAGTGTTGACTAGGGGATTCAGCAGTTGTGTTAGATAGGAGTGACCAGCTGCTGATAGTAACGCTTCGCGTGTGCCTTGCGTCATAGTGAGAAACCAGCAGTAGGAGTTTCCCACATGCAACTGTTGGTGTTGCATGCGTCGTCGTTTTGAGAAAGCGTCTATTACGCACGTGGTAACCAGATGCGAGAGTTTTCCTTGTGTACCTGCTGGTTTTGTAAGTGCATCGACTGGATTTGTTTGTGTAGGCGCGGCAACGTCGTTTGATTAAGTTAAAACGCTGCGTTTTGGATGTTGCAGCTGGAACCAGTCGTTGGTTGTTTTGAAGAGATCTGCTGTCTGCTGGTTTAGCGCTGCGGCGTCGTTTTTTTTAGTTGGAACGGTGTCGTTTCGATATTGTAGTTTCGCATACAGCATTTGGTTGCTTCTGCTGGTTTTTAACGAAGGGAAAGGAAGGTATCTGCTGGTCGATACCTGCTGGTATTGTCGACTGATTTGATGATCAGCAGACGTTGGATTTGGGAGATTATAAATGAAAGTGTCGTTCGACACTTAGGATTATTTGAGAATCAGACATTCCTTATCTCCTCTTTTCCAAATCGTCGAAATAGCTACTGTTCACCGTCTCTTTCTATCGCCATTTTCTGTCGATTCCAGCCTCTGTTTTTGACGTTCTTGGTGGCGCTGGACTCCTTGAGACTTGCTCTTCCCATTGATACTACTTTTGGAAGCTAGGAGCAACGAGTTGAGAAATCCCGTAGGCCCTGCTCGTTCGTGAGTTGCTGGTTTCGTTGAGCAGATTCTGCCGTTGTTTCTTTTGAGCTTTTTGGTGAGCATTTCTTGTAGTTTGAGCTCGGGCTGAATTGAGTCTAAGATACTAGCTATGTTGTAACAGATTTCAGCTTCCAAGAGTTCCTGCTGTAGTGAATTGAAGCAGGAGAAATCTGTTAGGTAATTTGAGGAAGAAAGGTACGATTGAGTAGCACTTTCAGCTTGAGCGTGAACATGACTGAATCGATGTTGTGGAATGTGTGGTGTTGCTGTTATGTGTTTACGTGGAACAGTTGTTGAATTGATTGAAATTGATATTCTGTTTTCGTGTATTATGATTTGTATGCATTGAGCATTGATATTGTTTGGCATACATGCATACATATTGGGCCTTGGCAGATTTGATTGATGACCCAAGCCACGTTGGAGCTGATCAATAGATGTGTTGTGCACCAGTCCAACGCTATCATCGGAGCGGTGACTACTGGATATGAGTGTCTACCGCCGAGCTGTGATGGGCTGACGGGCCCCGATGATCATGGACCGATGATTTCCCGGTTGATAGACCGGGGTATTGAGGCGACTTGTTATGTTTTTCCAGTTGATAGACTGGCCTAGTTGACCGATTTCCTTTGACAGCCACATGCATTTCATAGCATTGATTGTTATCATGTTGCATGCGTAGCTGTTTGATAGCTCTTCGTACTGAGTCTTGACCTCGTACTTGTTTCCTGCTTTTGTTTTGTTTTGGTCTGTGTTTCTCACTTGCAGGAAATACAGGTAACCAAGCTGGACAGAGTGGAGGTTCAGCTGGTAGATCCCCGCATCCTTGAGTCCCAGTTATATAAGTATGATATGTATTGAGCCGGGGGATGCCCCGTGTTATCATGTATTGGGGATCTGTATTTGATTGGAGATATGTTGTTACCTGTTGTGTTTGAGTTTGAGTCAACTCATATTTTGATTATTGATATTTTGAATGTATGATTTGTGTTCAGGCCCATTGTATTTCAAAAAATTTTTAAGCCCTGATTTTAAGCTTCCGTGTTTATGCGCTTATTATGTGTTAATTGTTAGTAATTAGCACGGGGCCTGACATTTTTGGTATCAGAGCTTAAACTGGGATAAGCTCGATTTCTTTTGATCACACTCGAGTCTAGGCACAGAGTTTTGATTTGATTTTGATTGCCTCTGTGACTTATGTGATCTATTATCTGTCTTGTTATTCTATCTGCTGTGAGATCTTACCTCTAGGCTTGTTTAGATGCCGCTGAGACGAGAAGGAGTCTAGAGCAGGTAGTGATGACGACGCTCAGGTTGAGGACCTCACTAGGCAGATAGGTGGAATGGAGTTGGTCTTAGCCCGATTTCAGCGGACGAACCGACCGACGTTTGCCGGTACTAAGGGTGGTGCTAGGGCCGAGGCGTGGCTTGTTCAGATGGAGGATTTATTTGATACCTTGGAGTACGCTCCGGAAAAGAGACTGAAGTTGGCAGTGCTGCAGCTGCGGGATGATGCGCAGCGCTGGTGGAAAGGCACTTCTAGGATGCTTCGAGATAGTGGGACGATACTCACCTGGGATGGTTTATGTGAGGCTTTTCGACAGGAATATACCCCGGAGTCCTACTTCGCTAGCCCGGAGCGTGAGTTTGATAACCTGAAGCAGGGTGACATGCCTGTGGCCAAGTATGCGAGGCGGTTTTCTGCACTTCTAGTGTACATGCCAGCGGTGGCGAACCAAGAGCGAACGAAGAGGAACAAGTTCTTGAAAGGGTTGAGACCTGATCTTTATCGGATGGTGCTGTCTGGGTCCCCGGTGACCTTCATGGAAGCTGTGAACAATGCGGTTGATATTGAGGAGAGTTTGATGGATCTCGAGGCTCCAGTGCATCAGACGACCGCACGTGCTTCTCAGCCAGCTCAGGCGGTGTCGCAGTCGTATCAATCTCATCAGGGGTCATAGCAGTCGAGTCGCCAGCAGTTCCGACCTCGAGGGAAGCAATTCAAGAAGAAGGGCCATACGAGTTCCTCTGGTTCCGTGAGCTCGGGTTCTGGCAGTGGTTTAGGTGGTGGTTCTGGAGGCGGATTTTGTAGTCAGTGTGGAGGGAGACACGAGACTTCGCAGTGTCGTGGAGTTAGAGGACTTTGCCATCTTTTTGGTCAGCCCGGACATTTCGCTAGAGCGTGTCCTTCGATTGGAGGGCGATCTACTGGTCAGTCGCAGCAGGGTTCCGCTAGTGGTTCTTCTCAGCGACAGCAGCCTTTTGTGCAGTCCCAGCAATCTGGTTTTTAGCCTCGTGAGCCATCTCGTTTTGGAGGACGTTCCCGACCCCCGTTTCAGATTCCCCAGCAGGCGCAGGCGAACGCCTTGACGATGGATCAGGATGAGGAGACGTCAGGCATGGTGATTAGAGGTACATGATCTATTTATGATTATCCTGCGAGAGTCTTGTTTGACAATGGTGCATCACACTCTTTTATATCTGAGATGTTTGTGTTTGAGCGTGGGTTGAGTTCTTCCCCACTGTGTGATGTTGTTTCTGTGTCTACCCCTGCTGGTGTGAATTTGTGGTCTCGAGAGGTAGTGGTAGATTGCCTCATTAGGTTTGATGAGCATGTTTTGGTGACCAATCTGATTGTTTTGGGGATGAGAGATTTCGACTGTATTTTGGGAATGGACGTATTATCTAGCTATAAGGCTACCGTTGATTGCTTCCATGGTGTGGTGAGATTTCGCCCTAATACGGGTGATAGGTGGGATTTCTACGGCACGGATTCGAGGTCGAAGATTCCCCTAGTGTCCGCTATGGAGATGTTTAGCCTGCTATCGCTAGGTAATGCAGGATTCATGATCTACGCACTTGATAGTTCCCAGGAGCAGCGATTAGAGTTGCACGATATCCCCATCGTTCGATAGTCGAGCATGTCGCCTTGGGGAGCTCCGATTCTATTTGTGCAAAAGAAAGATGGCACTATGAGGATGTGTGTGGACTTCAGACAGTTGAATAAAGCAACGGTGAAAAACAAGTATCCTTTGCCGAGGATTGATGACTTGTTCGATCAGTTGCAGGGATCGGTTGTTTACTCGAAGATTGACTTGCGCTCTGGTTATCACCAGTTGCGAAATAGAGACGCTGATGTGGCAAAGACAGCCTTCCGGACTCGATATGGGCATTTTGAGTTTCTTTTCATGCCGTTTGGATTGACGAATGCCCCCGCTGTCTTTATGGATTTGATGAATCGCGTCTTCAGCGAGTATATCGATCGGTTCGTAATCGTCTTCATAGATGACATCTTGGTGTACTCGAGGAGCAAGAGAGAGCATAAGGAGCATCTGAGACTAGTATTGCAGAGAGTGAGAGACTCGCAGCTATATGCCAAATTCAGCAAGTGCGAGTTTTGGCTCGACAGGATTATCTTTTTGGATCACGTGATTTCATGTAACGCCCCAAAATCCATAGGAGCATATTTATGCATTTTATTGATTTCATGGGCCAAATAGGCAATTTTAAATGTTATGTGTCTGCTGAATTGTTGATATCAGCAAGTAAGATGCGCTGCGGCTGGTTCCAGCAGTTGACTCCAAGGAGAGATGCACGAGCTGGATTTTAAATCGATTGGAAAATGTTTTAAGGAGGTGAAATGCTTTCTTTAAGAGAAGGTTTGGTGTTTTACAAATTAAAATGATATGAAGGGAATTTTACTAAATTTTAAAGGTGTGTAATGCTTGATTTTACAAGTAGCATGCCACTAATCCCTTTCATATAAAAACCTGTTTTCAAAGTAAGATTTTCATCATTTGCAAAGAAAAGTTTTAAAGTGTTCTTCAAAGAAATTCCAGAAGAGTTCGTGCGTTGCTCAAAGGGAGAAGTTCTGCAGGAAGTAGCTGTTGACGCAAAGCTTTGATTAAGGCAAGTAAAAGCTGATCCTTTGCTACACCATTTAAAGCTTATATTGTTGTTCTTATGGATCTGCTTGCCTGTATGTTTAAAGTTCATGTTTGAAATGATTTAGACATGAAAAAGAAAGAAAGATGGGTTCGAAAATGACGTTTGGATGTTTATGATGCTTCCAGTATGTTTTCCAGAAAGTTATGAATGTTTTAAATGTACTGAGGATTCGAATTCATTTCAAGTAATGTTATGAATGTTCTTCTCACAATAGCTGTAATATTAGAATTTGATAACTATGTAATCGGTAGTTGTTGGTTGAATCATTGTAAGTATGGTTTGATAGGCAACGGCTGATGACATAGTTGTTGTTTTGATATTACGAACGTCGAGTTATGTTTCAGCAGCTGTATCTACTTGTTAAGATTCAGCAGCTGTATTGTTATGTTTACGAATGTTTTTCCTTGTTGCTGTAATGTCGGAGTTTGATGATTCGGTAGTTGTTGGTTGAATAATTGTAAGTATGGTTTGATAGGCAACGGCTGATGACATAGTTGTTATTTTGATATTACGAAGGTTGAGTTATGTTTCAGCAGCTGTATCTACTTGTTAAGATTCAGCAGCTGTATTGTTATGTTTACGAATGTTTTTCCTTGTTGCTGTAATGTCGGAGTTTGATGATTGTGTAATCAGTAGTTGCTGATTGAATCAGTATAAAGTCTGGTTTAATAGGCGACGACTGGTAGCGTGATTATTGTTTCGATATTGCAAGTGTCTTTCGTAAATTTCAGCAGATGCACTGTTCATCAGCAGATGCGTCTTTCCTTGTTAATATCAGCAGTTGCGTTTCCTTTGTTAGAAATCAGCAGCTGCATTGTTATCGTAAGTTTAGCAACTGTATTTTCCTTAGTTAGAATCCAGCAGTTGCATTGTTTACATAAAATCAGTAGATGCACTGTTCATCAGCAGATGCGTCTTTCCTTGTTAATATCAGCAGTTGCGTTTCCTTTGTTAGAAATCAGCAGCTGCATTGTTATCGTAAGTTTAGCAACTGTATTTTCCTTAGTTAGAATCCAGCAGTTGCATTGTTTACATAAAATCAGTAGATGCACTGTTCATCAGCAGATGCGTCTTTCCTTGTTAATATCAGCAGTTGCGTTTCCTTTGTTAGAAATCAGCAGCTGCATTGTTATCGTAAGTTTAGCAACTGTATTTTCCTTAGTTAGAATCCAGCAGTTGCATTGTTTACATAAAATCAGTAGATGCACTGTTCATCAGCAGATGCGTCTTTCCTTGTTAATATCAGCAGTTGCGTTTCCTTTGTTAGAAATCAGCAGCTGCATTGTTATCGTAAGTTTAGCAACTGTATTTTCCTTAGTTAGAATCCAGCAGTTGCATTGTTTACATAAAATCAGTAGATGCACTGTTCATCAGCAGATGCATCTTTCCTTGTTAAAGTCAGCAGTTGCGATTCTTTATTAGGAATCAGCAGCTGCATTGTTATAGTCAAATCAGCAGCTGCATTTCC
>KQ990587.1:75221-89711 GCA_001598015.1 Dorcoceras hygrometricum | reverse complement strand
GGTTTGACGGGCCCCGATGATCACGGACCGATGATTTCCCGGTTGATAGACCGGGGTATTGAGGCGACTTGTTATGTTTTTCCAGTTGGTAAACAGGTCTAGTTGACCGATTTCCTTTGACAGCCACATGCATTTCATAGCATTGATTGTTAGCATGTTGCATGCGTAGCTGTTTGATAGCTCTTCGTACTGAGACTTGACCTCGTACTTGTTTCCTGCTTTTGTTTTGTTTGGGTCTGTGTTGCCCACTTGCAGGAAATACAGGTAACCAAGCTGGACAGAGTGGAGGTTCAGCTGGTAGATCCCCGCATCCTTGAGTCCCAGTTATATAAGTATGATATGTATTGAGCCGGGGGATGCCCCGTGTTATCATGTATTGGGGATCTGTATTTGATTGGAGATATGTTGTTACCTGTTGTGTTTGAGTTTGAGTCAACTCATATTTTGATTATTGATATTTTGAATGTATGATTTGTGTTCAGGCCCATTGTATTTCGAAAAATTTTTAAGCCCTGATTTTAAGCTTCCGTGTTTATGCGCTTATTATGTGTTAATTGTTAGTAATTAGCACGGGGCCTGACATCTTAAGACCTCCTGCAGGAAACGGGAGATGAAGTTTGAGTTCCGACTGCTTAATGATATTCTGGCGAAGACAATCAAAGTCAAAGCAGGATCCTTCGATGCAGTTACCCATGAGCGGTTCCTGATGATGGCTGCGATTCATGGCGGAGTTAAAATCAATTGGGGGAGATTGTTGTTTAACCTCTTGAAGGACATGGTGACTCCATCTTCAAAGCAAGCCCGAGGGTTTGCAGTGCAGATATGTATTATTCTAAAGGGAGCACCATACTTGAAATTGGGTGAGTCGAAGGCCTTCCCTCCTCTCAAGATTCTTACCGCGAAGACTGTTGGCACTTATATTGCCAAAAACAAGTCTACCAATGCTGAAGAGGTGTTGGAAGTGCTAGTGGAGAAAATGGTTAAGAAGGCTGCGGCAAAGATGAGACCAGCTCCTACTGTTGTTGAGCCTGCCTCTAAGAAGAAGAGGGCTACTGTGGGGAGAGCTGCTCCCGCAAAAAAGGACTTGTCTATTATACCAGTGGTACAAAATCCGGAACCCATATCTGTTGTACCAGCTATGATGTCAGGCCTCGTGCTCACAACAGAGTAAAACCACACAAACACAAACGGAAGCTACTAAAAAGCGGGTAAAATTTTTGCTTTTGGCCTGACGGTTTAAAACAATATAATTTAAAATACGACAATACTCAAAGTAGATATCCCAGTTTAACAAAACCACCACAACAAATGGTACAGCATAAACATGTATCAAATACCTGGTAACAATCACAATTGAGTATCACAAGATACCACAAAAGCACAGGGCATCCCCTGGCTAAGAATACTGATACATAAAAATATGCTATACGCTACTGGGACACTCTAACCACCTCCTGGGACACCACGACCAGCTGAATAACCTGGAAAACCTGAACAACAACAGGCAAACAAACAAACCAAGCCCCAGAGGGACATGGGGTCAAACCCCAGTACGGAGAGCAACTGAAACAGCTAGAGAAAAGCATAAGATAAAATGCAGATGCTATGCATGAGAGACTGAACAACCGATGAAGGCTACAATCGAAAAGGGAGCCAAGGAACTCAAACATAGCTCCACAGAATTCGCAACAAACGATGGCCACAGGGTGTGTTCAAAGTGTGGTAATGAGCCACTTGCCTTGACACTACACCCGAATACCAGATGCATCAAACAGCTCAATATTCCGTTGCACAACTCATGAACTGTGGTAGTTAACCACTCGGCGCATGAGGGCTAACAGTCCCAGCAGGGAGATGAGAGTGTGGTATCGCCGCTCGCCCCCGCATCCTGGTAAGAAACAACAGCACAATACAACAAGATACAAAGAAAGGGATCTGAGATGCACATGAACAAATGCATGTATGCAATCAACCGAGAGCAACTAGCATAACACAAATGCAACAGCAATTATGCACGGCAATTCCAAACAGCGATGCATATCAGCTCTCACATTCAATCCCACGCCAAATCCAAGCTGAATTTCAATCTCAAGATCCGTACCTCTAATTATGTGCAACGATTACCACAATTAAAGCCCCGAGAAATCTGAATCCAACACCTGCTCAACACATGCACAATAGATCTCAGGCATTACACATAAAGTCAAGGCCAACTGCCAAAGCTCACGGCTGGGAGTCATACACTCAAACCAGCGACCAATCCCAACAATACAACTTAACAGGAAGCTTAATTCAAGGCTAGGAACAAGATCTCATCACAACAGAATGAAGTTCTACCTGAACTACACAACGCACAAACGGGCAGCAACTTCGCGTTCCACAACCAGCCAATCGTAGCCTCCAAAAGTGGTATAGGATTAAAGAGCTTCTCGAAAGGAGTCCAACGCTACCTCGAACATCCAAAATGGTAGCCGGAAACGACGGGAATTCGCCGGAGAAGCTCATGGTGAACAGTACCCGAGGTTTTGAGCGAAGAATGAAGTCGGGAGGATTTTCGCTAAGTATGGGATCTGGTAATATAATTGAAGGCCAACACTTATTACATATATATACACGCCTGAAATCTGCTAAAACATTCACCGACAAAAAAAGATCCCTCAACAAATTAACGCATGCGTTAAATAGCTCACAACAACGAAACGACATCGCTCTAAAATCACGGAGAAGTCTGAAAACCAAAAGCGCTGAATGCTGGATAAATCTGGAACTAACGCTAGAGACATCTGCTCAAACAAACGCTAAATGCTAACTCTCGTGCCATAGATCTCTCCATCAAGAGCTAACCAAAACGGCGACGTATTGGTGACATCTGAAAACCAGCGCTCTACATTGTCTCGCGCACCAGATCTCACAACCAAACGCTAAGCCAAACGACACCTTATTAACTTATCTAAACGACATCGTATTGCGCTCAACACAAAACACGCGGGCAGACTCCAAATCAGATCCTAGCACTAACGAAATATCAGATCTCTCCGAAAAGACGGCGTATTATGTTCACTCGCTACAAAACACGCTGATCGCTGAACGCTGGAAGAAATCTGTTCACTCGCATGCTAAACTCGCGAAACAGATTTCACACGCAAAACAAAACACGCCGCAACACCAAACGTTCAGATTTCTCAAAATGCGAACAGATCCCTCACGAAATCTGTTCAGATCTCACCCGATCAACAAAAACAGATTTCTGACTCAAAAATATCAAAATTTCTAGAATTTCTCCAAATGTGAAATCTGACCCTAAAATGCAAACAAAACCTTCAAACAGAAATCTGAACCACCAGAATTCCTTAAAATTAGATTAAACCAACAATTAATCTTTTATTAATTTCAGGTCTCACATGTGACCCCTCGCGCTCAACGACGTCGCGCACCGAAGAGGAAATTTGTGTTGCAAGATGCGTCTGAGGAAGAATCAGTTGAAAATATTATTAAACAGGTTATTGCGGAGACTTCTGAGAATGAGACAGATGAGATGGAGAACAGGATATATGTCTCAGCGATCACTAATGATGATGAGGTCATAAGTTTCAAGGTGTTATCCAATGAAGAAGGACCTCTGGTTGAGACGGAGAAGGAAAAGGAGAAGGAAACAAAGCATGTAGCTGCTGATAAGGGAAAGAGTGTAGAGAAGGTGGTTGACTCTAAATACACAGAGCCCTTGAGCATGGTTCTGGAGCTGACTGAGACACCCTTGTCTGATGAAGAGTCCATGTCCATCGATGATATCTTGAAGCGGATCCCTGAGGAAATGATGCTTCCTTCTTACACTGCTATAGAGCCTACCAAGATCAAATTTGGCCACGGTATCATATCAGGGAAAGGGATTGGCACAAGGCCAACCTTCCAAAGATTGATTTGACGCCAAGGGGAAGGAGCCCCTTGTCGAGGAGGTGGTTAAAGGGCATCCTGCCAAAGAAATGTTTATATTAATTTGTGCAGATATTGACTTCCTTGTACATATAAGAGAAGCTGTTGTAGAGGAGATTGTTTCATTCTTTCATTCATTCAGTCTGTGCCGATTGGTAGTTTTGGAGTTAGTTTCAGACATTGTTGCCAAGGAAGAGCAGATGTTGAAATGAGCAGAAATAGATTCTTTACAAACAGCTGTTCAGAGGCGCATGTATATAATCGCGAAGTATAGGGAAATTTTGTTAAGGAAATTTTTTGTAATGCCCGAGATTATAGACTTGATGATTTTGAATTTTCAAATTGTAGCTTTTGGACGAAGTGGTGTTGATCTATAGTTGCGTTAAACCAGTCGTTGTGTGGATCAGTTGTTGCATTAAATCAGCTGTTGGTAAGAGGAGCTTGCGACTGGGTAATCAGTAGTTGCATTGTATCTGCTTGCGACTGGGTAACTAGCTGTTGGTTGAGGAACAGTTGCTGGTGAGAAGCGACGTCGTTGTATTTAGTTGTAACCGCAGCGTTTTGAGTGTTGCGTCTGGTACCAGTCGTGAGGGATTTGTTGCATTGCTTGATCCAGCTGCTGGGTTAGGAGATCAGCTGTCAACAGAGAGTATGAAGTATTCATTACGATGTCGTTTAAATAATTTGGCGCGACCAGTTGCTGATGGTGAGGTGATATCATTTTGATAAGTTGAAACGCAGCATGTTGATTGTAACGCTGGTGGCAACTACTGGCAGCAATGGTGACATATCCCATACGTCATCGTTGGGTGTTTTAGTGAAACCAGCCGTTGGCAGAAAAGATGACGCGGTTCTTTACGTCATCTGAATTGTTTCGCGTTTCAGCAATTGATCAAGTTGAGAGAATCTGTCATCAGTTGTTGGCGCGCATCGGCGTCATTTTAATTAGTTGACGCGACGTCGTTTTGAGGCGAGAAGAGAAATACAACGTGTGATGGTTGCTGCTGATTCTATCGAAAGGAAAAGGTGGTATCTGTTGAGAATAAACGTTGGTTTCTGTCGTAGATACTTACGGTAGCACTCCTTTTGTTTAGAACAGTAACTGGTATCTGGTTAGCGATATGTATGAATACAGGAAGATGTTCAAACAGTGTGTGCTTATCTTATTTGGGTCGATAAATACTCAGCATGACACGTGGAATTTATAGAGATTGCATGGGGAACTCTGCAGATAACAGAGATCTTCTTCTATAAATTAGATTGAATTCAAAATCCTGGTAACGATTACTACAGACACCAGACTTCGACTCTGTGAATTCTCTGGGATTCTGGTGATAAGAAATTAGAAGTAGTAATTGAAGCAGTTCCCAAAACAGAGATAAACGAAGGTATAATTTGACATTAGAGTCAGGGATTAGAGTACTCGAGAATGAGATTTCTTGGATTCTAATGCCAAGGTCTGAGGTGACCTTATTTTCGAAGTCAGAGTGATTTCGTTAGATGGATATCCATGTCAAGATCGTATATGAATCATGATGGCGTTGATGTGAAATGGAATCAATTCTTAGTGGAAACGAAGAGAG
This sequence comes from Dorcoceras hygrometricum, assembly GCA_001598015.1. Classification (NCBI taxonomy): domain Eukaryota; kingdom Viridiplantae; phylum Streptophyta; class Magnoliopsida; order Lamiales; family Gesneriaceae; genus Dorcoceras; species Dorcoceras hygrometricum. Next base: position 84,198 of record KQ990587.1, on the reverse strand, counting down.
ATGTTCAGTTATTTTGAGTTAATATTTTTGTTAAGAACTTCGTTATGTTATTGCATGAACCTGTCTATTATACTGAGATTGTTTCTCACCGGAGTTTATCCGGCTGTTGTTTTGTTTTTTATGTGTGCATAACAACAGGAGGAAAGAATTGAGTTGCTGGGACAGGGGTGGCAAGAACCTAGAAGAAGGGCGACAAACGAAAAGACTAGGAACCTGCTGTTAGTTTAGTTTCTGGACAAATAATAGATAGTATTTGATGTATCTGGTTTTGTATTTCATGAACATATTTTGTACCAGTGAATGTAAGGTGTATTAATCTTTGTACCGTTTTGATTTCTTTATGAATGAACAGCTTTTGGTGACCCACTAGCTGTTGTCAGCTTTCGTGGATAGCTGCTGACAGCAACCTTCGCTTCCCATAACGTAATATCTGTTGACAGATACCTACTGTTCATTACCTTTCAGCAACTAGTTATTTATCACGTTATAGCGTAATATCTGTTGACAGATACCTACTGTTCATCAGTTACCTACTGTTAAAAAAAATGTGTACGCATAAAACCAGATTCTACTTAGTACCCTTATTGATTTAATTAATCGCCCATAAGATGATATTAAAGTAATTGTGAGAAGAGTCTCACAACAGGTGGTATCAGAGCATGACTAAGTTCTTGGATTGAGCTAGATGAGCGGGGTAGATCGAGTCTTTTGATTGATTTATGATTGATTACATGCTTGCATGGCATAAGTCTTACTGTTCTTGAATTTTGTATCGCATGATTGTGTGATGAAATGGTAAGAGTATGCCGGACAGGCTTACGAATTACATGCTATGTGAAGTGATTAGTAGCATGTATTGAACGAAGTATGAATCAGAACTCGATCTCTTGAGAAGCAGCACATTCATGTGTGTTAATCAGAGGAGGGACAGAGATTTGTTATCGATATGATGGGGACTTATGAACAAATCTGTTTGATTCTTAGATATGCCTCCTCGACGAACAACTACCTGACAGACAGGAACAGTTCCGCGAACAGAGCAGGGTAGTACTTCGACTGATGCATTGAATGCAACAGCAACTCCGATGGAAACACTTTTGAAATGATTCCAGTCCTTCAAACCGCCAACATTGACAGGAACAGAAAATGCGATAGATTGTGAGAACTGGTTAGAAGACATAGAACAGTTATTTGAAGCGTTAGATTATACCGATGATCGTCGGGTCAGATTGATAATTCATCAGCTGCATGGCCTTGGTAAAAGCTGGTGGATAGCGACGAAGAAAGCGTTGGAAAACCAAGGTACTGTTGTTACTTGGTCTGTGTTCAAAACTACTTCCTATAAGCGATTCTTTCCAGTTTCTTATCGGAAGGATAAAGGAGCAAAGTTTGCGACTTTGCGACAAGGGCAATTGAACATTGAAGAATATGTTGCCAAGTTCACAAGTTTACTCAAATTTGCTCTGCACGTTGCTGTTAGCAATGAAGCTCAAGCTGATCAGTTCATAAATGGCTTGAATCCCGATGTGTTCACCTTAGTGAATTCAGGGCGACCGAATACCTTTGCTGATGCATTGAATCGTGCAAAGGGAGCTAAAGCCGGGTTAATGACGCAACGAGGAGCACAGTTTGTGCCACTATCAACGAGATCACCTCAATAGAAACAACAGATTCCACCACCCCCTCGATTCGATACTGGAGGCATCAGTAGTGGAAAGAAAAATTTCTTTAAAGAAAAAGGGAAACAATTCAAGCGTTCAGGTACTAGTAGCTCTTCTAGTTCCATTGAATCTAAACAACAAAGAGTTGGACAGAAATCTGGCGATTATTGTACCAAATGTGGAGGTCGACACATTACTGAACAGTGTATAGGAATGTTTGGCCTTTGCTATCTGTAATCAACATGGACACTTTGCGAGGGTATGTCCTCAACGTGGGTCTGGAATTTCACAGAATACTGGAGCATCAAGATCAATGCCAGAAAGGCAAGCATCTTCTGTGCGTTCATTCCAACCACAGATTCAGCATCAGGGTAGACAAGAAGGGAGCCAGACAGTGAGCCAACCTCCTAAGCAACAAGCCAGGGTGTTTGCAATGACAGAGGAGCAAGCACAAGCAGCCCCTGATGATGTTATAGCAGGTACTTTCTATCTTTGTAATTATCCCGCTTATGTCTTAGTTGATACCGGTGCTTCACACACATTTATCTCTGAGAACTTCGTTGTATCGAATGCGTTGTCTGTTGAACCCTTGACTGAGATCGTGTCGATTTCTTCACCTCTGGGAAGGGGTATGTTATCGATGAAAACTGTTAGAAATTGTATATTACAGTTTGAGGGTCATGAGATTGAGATTGATTGTATTGTGCTTGGGTTGTCTGATTTTGATTGTATCATCGGCATTGACATGTTAACCAAGTACAGGGCAACAGTGGATTGTTTTCAGAAAGTGGTTCGATTCAGACCGGAGAAAACTGATGAATGGAAATTCTATGGTAAGGGCAAGCCAGAATTCCCTTAGTTTCTATTCTTTCTATGACAAATCTATTGCAAAAGGGAGCCGAAGGATTCCTGATATATGCAGTAGATGTGATGAAGACTAGCCTGAAACTGGTTGATATACCAGTAGTTTGTGAATTTGCTGATGTTGGGGAACCGTGGCGAATCCGGATCCCGTCTCCCGGCGAGGCAGCGGAAGAATAAAAATTTGGCCGGAAAACGTTCAATACAATAAAATTAATAACACAATATGAACCATTCATAGGGTGTTCAGTCAGTTACCTTGCTGGCGTCTAGGCGCCTGGCTCCGACCAGTTTCGCGAGGAAATCGGCACTTCACGGTAGGCGGCGGTAGATTACTGTAACGCCCCAAAAATCCATAGGACCACATATTTGAGCATTTTAAATTTTAAGGGTCTATTTGATAATGCAGTTTCAGCCTTAAGTTTATTTTAATTGTTTTAAAAAGTTGATTTTCAGTTGTTGTTTTGAGGCATGACGCGGACAGTTTCCAGGCAGCTGTTGCCCGAGCACAAACACGAGCATATTTCAGCTTTTGGTTTGAAATGCCATCGGCTGGACAAAAATAGTTCCTTTTAAAAAGTTTTGTTAAAGTTTTCAAATGCAAAATAGTGGTAAGGAGTATTTGACAAATTCCTTTGAAAAGGACACGGGTTGGTAGGATTCCATGCCTACTCGAGTGTTAATACCTACTACAAATCATATCTCGTATATGATTGTTTTTGTAAACAAGAAAGTTTCATTGTTGTCCAGAAATATTTCCCTCTTTTTCTCTAAAAACTTCAAGGTGCTCGTGGTGGTGTTTGTGGAGAACTCCTGTTGAGACCGGCTGCTCTTGTGTTTCGCAGTAAAGGCAAGTAAAGGCTGATTCTTTCTACGCCATTTTAAAGCATATATATTGTTCCAGTGCATGATTGTTTCCTGTTTATGTTAACGATAAGTTATGTTCATGTTTAAGCATGTTTAAGGAACTTAAATAATGACGGGTTCAAAGTTATGTTTCTGTTTCAAAGCTTTTATAGAGTGCTTCGATAAAGAAGATGATGTTGTTTTAAAATAAAATGCTGAGCAGTCGGGTTTAAGTGATTCCATGTTCAGGAAAGTTCTTCTGGTGAATTTCATCTTTAAACCAGTAGTCTTCGCTTCAGCTGTTGTATTCTGCATCCAAGTCTTCCAGATGTTCTAAGAAAGTTTGATGTTTAAAAGTACGATGAAGTTAGCTTTGATTCCAGTATGTTTAAGAATGTTCTTTCTTGCTGTAGTTGCAATGTTAGAATTTGATGATTTTGTAATCGGTAGTTGTTAAATTGAATCAGTATAAAGTCTGGTTTAATAGACAACGGCTGGTAGCGAAATCGTTGTTTTGATATTACAAAGATAGCTAAATTTTCAAGTAGATGCACTGTTCACCAGCATCTGCATTTCCTTTGTTTTAGAATCAGCAGCGGCGTCGTTTTGTAAAACCAGCAGGTACCATTCTTTGTTAGAAACCAGCAGGTACCATTCTTTGTGAGAACCCAGCAGGTACCATTCCTTGTGTAATGCCCAGAATCATTAAGAAGAGGATTAGTCGAGTAAGTTCGACATTTACGAATTGATGAAGCTTGATTATGAGCTCGGATTTCTTCTGGAAGTGTTGGGTGATTCAGAAACTGTGTATTGTTAGATTTTGCTACATAAGCCAGACGAAATAACCAGGCGAAGCGATTTAATAAAAATCAGCAGCAGGTTACTGTAGCTCGCGACTGGTGGAAATTTGAAATTCAGTTGAAGCGTTAGTGTTGATTTCAGCTGGAAGCGAACGTGCGAATACAAGGGTCAATGAGAAAGCGCCACGTGTTAAGTTATTGTTACGCATGAGGAATCAGCAGCAAGAGTTTCTACGCATCTGCTAGTTTTGATGTATACCTGCTGATTGATAGTGTATCGGCTCGATGAATGCGACGTCGTCGTTTTGATATTGAACGCGACCAGTCGAGGGGAAAATAATTCCAGCTGAGAGAATAATACGACAGCGTTTTGACTTATGACTATGAGACTTGATGCGATGTCGTTTAGCAACCAGACGAGGAATTGGAAATCAGTCGAGAGATTTTGGTATCTGCTGATTATCCAGTCGAGGGATCAATGCGACACCGTTTTGATTATAAACAGGAGATGTTGATACGATACCGTTTCGACTATTATTGTGAAATCAGCTGTATAGAAGTGCGACCAGCTGCTGGTTCTTTTAAGTGAAGTAGTACCGGATTATGACATGTAACGACGTCGTTGAGATTAGTTATAACGACATCGTTTTGAGTTTGGAAATGTTGCGACTGGATTTATTTTGCGACTGGATTTATGTTGCGACTGGATTCCTGTTGTTGCGACTGGTTAGTACCACAGCTGATTCTTGCGTTTGCTGAAGAACAACGATATTCGAACAGTGACTGAGAACGATGAACAGCAGTTGAGGAATCTGTTTATCGTTATCCACCTTCGAAGCGGTGGGAGTATATCTTGTTTGACTACTCAGCATGACACGTGGAACTCGAATTGAATACGTTGGAAATGCTGCAAGAAATACAGAGAGCGTTGTCTATAAATAAGAGTGAATTTGAAATACTGAGAACATCATGATTTCAGTTAGCGACCTTTGATCTTGCAAGAATCTTCGGAAGTGAAGAACAGAGTGTAAGAACACTGATTGAAGTATTTGAAAACAGAGAAACAAAGGTATAATCTGACAGAAGAGTCAGGAACTAGATTACTCGAGATTGATATTTCTTGAGTATTCCGCTGAAATCACATACATATATGATTACTATTCTTGATTTAGAACTTGAATTATGTGTGTGTAGATCCATCAAAGGTAGTGGATCTTTTATATTTGCATGAGTTTGCATATTGAAGAGACTTGAATTGATTCTAATGCCCAGGACTGAGTTGGCCTGATTTTCGAAGCCGGAGATGGTTTCGATAGATGAATATTCATGTCAAGATCGGATACGAATCTTGATGGCGTCGAACTGATATGAAATCAATTCTGAGATCGAAGAGGAGAACTAGAATCATTTCATGTCATTGCATTTATTTACAGTTGATACACTGTTATGCATTTTATTGTTATTATGCGTATCTGCTGATTATATTAAGATGATTCTCACCGGAGTTTATCCGGCTGTTGTTTTGTTTTGTATGGGTGCATGACAACAGGAAGAAAGAACTAGTGGGGAGCAACTACGGGTAGCGAGAGAGACTACCTAGACACTAGACCAGCAACAAGAAGATGAAACACCAGCTGATAGTTTAGATGAGCAGTCGACTGGTCTTAAGTTGCTTACGTCTGGTTTTGTATATAAGACTTAAACATGTACTAGTTAACTTAGCCTGTAACCGTTGTAAACTTTGAAGTTTTGTATAAAGGAACCATTTTTACTCTACCAGCTGAATTGATTATGCTTCTGCTGACTTACGCTTCTGCTGGTTGAAATTTTTTTTTTTAGTTCGTTAGATGTATAAACCAGATTAGATTGTTAAACTTGTTTAGTTTACATTAATAACCCACTGATTAAGATTAGAAGATTAATTGTGAGCAGAGAGCCTCACAACAGGTGGTATCAGAGCGTTGTTACTACATTAATGAGATCTTTGAACTAGATGAGTGGGGTAGATCGAGTTCTTCCTATGATGAATTGCATGCTTGTGTGGTATATGTCTTACTACTTTTGAATAATCACATGATCTTGTGTATAAATGGTAAGAATATACCGAAGAACTATGAGAAATACCTGCGTTGGAAGTGATTAGCAGCATGTATTGAGTGAAGTATGAATCAGCACTCGATCTCTTGAGCAGCAGTACATTGATGTATGCTAATCAGAGGAGGGACTGAAATTGATTTGTTCTTGTTTGATGAGAAATGATAAACGCGTCTGTTTGATTCTTAGATATGCCTCCTCGAAGAATCACGAATAGGCAGACAGAACATGGCAGTACATCTACTGATGTTTTGAATGCAGCTGCTACTCCAATGGAGACTTTGTTAAAACGATTCCAGTCGTTTAAACCACCAACATTGACAGGAACCGAAAGTGCTATTGATTGCGAAAACTGGTTAGAAGATATAGAGCAGTTGTTCGAAGCACTAGAGTACACTGATGAACGTCGGGTGAAATTGATTATACACCAACTGCATGGTGTTGGGAAAAGCTGGTGGGTAGCAACAAAGAAAGCGCTTGAAAATCAGGGTACTGTGATTACATGGGCAGTATTCCGAACAGCTTTCTATCAAAGGTTCTTCCCAGTCTCTTATAGGAAAGATAAAGGAGCGGAATTTGCGAACTTGCGACAAGGGCAGTTGAATATAGAGGATTACGTTGCCAAGTTCACGAGTTTGCTGAAGTTTGCGCCACACGTTGCTATGAATGATGAAGCACAAGCGGATCAATTCATTAATGGATTGAATCCAGATGTATTTACTTTGGTAAATACTGGAAGACCCAATACTTTTGCTGATGCGTTGAACCGGGCAAAAGGAGCTGAAGCTGGATTACTGAGGCAGCGAAGAGCACAATTTGTGCCAGCAGCAGCCAAAGCAACAGAGAATCCACAGATTCCACCACCCCCACGCTTTGATGCTGGAAGCAGCAGCGGGAAAAAGAAAAATTTCTTTAAGGGAAAGGGGAAACAATTCAAATGATCTGGAACCAGCAGTTCTTCCAGCTCGAGCGATTTTAAACAAATGCAAGCTGGACCACAAACTGGAGAGTATTGTACTAAGTGTGGAGGGAGACATGCCACAGACCAATGCAGAGGAGTATCTGGCCTCTGCCGTATTTGTAATCAGCCGGGACATTTTGCAAGAATATGTCCTCAACATAATTCTGGGAATTTCCAGAATTCAGCAGCAACAAGAATAATGCCAGCACCCGACAGGTCTTCTGTACAATCTTATCAACCTCAAAACCCGCAACAAAATAGACAAAGAGGAAGCCAGACAGTGAGCCAACCTCCTAAGCATGCAGAGGAGTATCTGGCCTCTGCCGTATTTGTAATCAGCCGGGACATTTTGCAAGAATATGTCCTCAACATAATTCTGGGAATTTCCAGAATTCAGCAGCAACAAGAATAATGCCAGCACCCGACAGGTCTTCTGTACAATCTTATCAACCTCAAAACCCGCAACAAAATAGACAAAGAGGAAGCCAGACAGTGAGCCAACCTCCTAAGCAACAAGCAAAAGTGTTTGCATTGACTGAAGAGCAAGCACATGCAGCGCCAGATGATGTTATTTCAGGTAACTGCTACTTGTTCAACTTTCCAGCGTATGTCTTAATTGATACTGGTGCCTCACATACCTTCATTTCCGAGCATTTTGTAATATCACATAAGTTGTCTGCTGAACCTTTATCTGAAATAGTATCGGTTTCTTCACCTCTGGGGAAAGGAATGGTATCGATCACTGCTGTTAGAAATTGTGTATTACAGTTTGAGGGTCATGCAATTGAAATTGATTGTGTTGTACTTGGATTATCTGATTTTGATTGTATCGTGGGCATTGATATGCTAACCAAGTATAGAGCAACAGTGAACCAGTGAAAACTGATGAATGGAAATTCTATGGTAAGGGATCACGCGCTAAAATTCCTTTAATCTCTGCTATTACAATGAATAATCTGTTACAGAAAGGAGCGGAGGGATTTTTGATTTATGCCATAGATACGAAGAAAAGTAGCCCGAATCTGGTGGATATACCAGTAGTGTGCGAGTTTGCTGATGTTTTTCCTGATGAGATCCCAGGATTACCTCCATATCGAGAGGTAGATTTCAGCATTGAATTGATGCCAGGCACACAACCAATATCGAAAGCACCATATAGAATGGCACCAATTGAATTGAAAGAATTGAAAGATCAGCTGGAGGATCTTCTCACCAAGGGATACATTAGACCAAGTGTTTCTCCTTGGGGTGCTGCAGTACTGTTTGTGCGAAAGAAAGATGGATCAATGAGGCTATGCATTGATTATCGGCAATTGAACAAAGCAACTGTAATGAATAAGTATCCTTTGCCACAAATAGATGATTTATTTGACCAGTTGCAAGGTTCGACAGTGTATTCAAAGATTGATTTGAGATCGGGATATCATCAACTGCGAGTAAAAGATGAAGATATATCGAAGACTGCCTTTCGAACAAGATACGGTCACTATGAGTTTGTAGTTATGCCATTTGGATTGACTAATGCACCAGCAGTATTCATGAGTTTAATAAACCGAGTATTCCAAAGATATCTTGATGATTTTGTGATTGTATTTATTGATGATATTCTCATCTATTCGAAGAATCTGCATGATCATGCAAGCCATCTTCGAACAGTTTTGCAGACTTTGAGAAATGAAAAGCTGTATGCAAAGCTGTCGAAATGTGAATTTTGGTTACAAATAATTGTATTTCTTGGCCATATTATTTCTGGA
>KQ990587.1:25846-39564 GCA_001598015.1 Dorcoceras hygrometricum | reverse complement strand
GAGATTTATACACTATTATCCCCTCAGATAGTATAGGATATCCACGCATGTCTGCGAGCGGTGAATCCTCGACAACGATGCATCGACTCCAACATGCATCGGGGTCTCACCCAATCCCGCCGCCTAATGACCCCAAGTGAGTCGGAAAATGGGTCAAAGTGAGACGCCTATCATGTAGAGTCTCAATAACGTTTCGAGTCGTGAGGACTAATCAGTACAACCAAAACCTCGGACTTATCCACTCGACTAATGGTAACCACTTGGAAAGTCCGAACGAGGGTAGTTCGATAGATCACCAGGTCACTATCTATCTGCATGCTCAGAACATCACAATGTTCCCTACCAATGAAAAATGGTACTTCGCATCGCAGATACTAGTCTCAAGCTCGGGCGGCCTTATCCTCATTTTGACGGCCCAATCGACTAGGAACTAATTCAGAATACACAGTGACTATTAGATGTATTTCATGATAGCAGTCATACCCACTATCACATCTAACATACACTATAGTGCATTCTAGGTCTTTACTCAACGCAATTGTTAATCATCATACAACACAATGAAAGTAAAGAATGCCATAAATGAAATGCGAATATCATATATAAATATTGTCATATACAAGAGTCTATAAACCCACACGCCACAAGTTGGCTAGTTGGGCATCTACTTTAACAACTGATGTCTTTCCTGAGGAGATTCCAGGATTGCCTCCACTTTGAGAGGTAGATTTCAGTATCGAGTTAATGCCAGGTACACAACCGATATCGAGAGCACCTTATCGTATGGCACCAATAGAATTGAAAGAGTTGAAAGAACAGCTTGAAGATATTCTTGCCAAGGGATACATTAGACCCAGTGTTTCTCCTTGGGGCGCACTAGTACTGTTTGTACGAAAGAAAGATGGGTCGATGAGGTTATGTATTGACTACCAGCAACTAAACAAAGCAACGGTAAAGGATCGATATCCTTTAACCCGGATAGATGATTTGTTTAATCAGGTGCTGGGTTCGTCAGTATATTCGAAAATTTATTTGTGATCCGGCTACAATCAATTGAGAGTACGAGATGAGGATATATCTAAGATTGCTTTTCGAACGAGGTATGGTCATTACGAGTTCATTGTTATGCCTTTTGGATTGACCAATGCCCCAGTAGTATTTATGAGTTTGATGAATAGAGTATTTCAGAAGTACCTTGATGATTTTGTGATCATATTTATCGATGATATTCTGATTTATTCGAAGAATCTGTGTGATCATGCTAATCATCTCAGACTTGTGTTGAGAATTCTACGAGATGAGAAATTGTATGTCAAGTTGTCGAAATGTGAGTTTTTGTTGCAGAAAGTAGTATTACTTGTACATATTATTTCAGGTGATGGCATTCTGTTGATCCGAGCAAGATAGAAGCAGTGACTAATTGGCCTAGACCGACATCTGTACCCGAAATTCGATGTTTTATGGGCTTGGCATGTTATTACCGTCGATTTATTTGGGATTTCTCGAGTATTGCGAAGCCTATTACTCAACTGACACAGAAGAATGCACCCTTAATTTGGTCTGAATCTTGTGAAGCTAGTTTTCTTGAGTTGAAAAAGAGGTTGACAACAGCACCAGTTTTGACAATACCTTCGGCAACTGGTGGTTTTGTTGTTTATTGTGATACTTCTCGCCAAGGATTGGGATGTATTATAATGCAGCGAGGACATGTTATTGCATATGCCTCGAGACAATTGAAGCCACATGAGATCCGATATCCAATTCATGATCTTGAATTGGCAGCCATCGTATTTGCATTAAATATATGGAGACATTATCTTTACAGTGAGAAATTTGAAATCTTTTCTGATCAGAAGTCTGAAATATCTGTTTTCGCAGTCTGAATTAAATATGAGACAACGAAGATGGCTGGATTTATTGAAAGATTTTGATTGCGAAATCAAATACTATCCAGGAAAATCGAATGTAGCAGCAGATGCCCTTAGTAGAAAGGTTTGTTCTTTATCCTTGACTACTATGGGTGTATCTAGTTTAATAGAAAATTGTTGTACGTCTAGATATCTATTCGAGAAAGATATGAAACCTATGAGGGTTTATGCTATCAGTGCTGAACCTGAATTATTGATTCGAATTAAAGAAGCACAAAAGAGGGATATGAGTATCCAGAATTCGATTGAAATGGTTAGATCTGGACATCAATCTGAGTATCGGGTAAGCGCTAATGATGTCTTGTATGTGAATAACAGACTTGTTGTGCCAGATGTAACAGAGTTGAAGCAACAGATATTGAACGAAGCACATAGAAGTAGATTCAGTGTACATCCTGGAGGTAGAAAAATGTACAACGATTTGAGAAAGAAATACTGGTGGAAGCAAATGAAGTCTGATGTGACTGATTTTGTGTCAAAATGTTTGAATTGCCAACAGGTGAAGGCTGAGAGAAATAAACCTTCTGGTTTATTACAAAGTCTGCCAGTTCCTAAATGGAAATGGGATCATATTTTCATGGACTTTGTGACGAAGTTGCCCAGATCATCCCGAGGATGTGATGCTATTTGGGTAATTATCGATTGGTTAACGAAATATGCTTTCTTTATTCCTTATCGAATGACCTATCGACATGATCAAATGGCGGATCTCTATATTCGAGAAGTGGTAAGACTTCACGGTATACCAAAATCAATTGTATCGGATCGAGATCCGAGATTTACTTCACACTTTTGGAGTAGCTCGCAACAAGCTCTAGGTACGAAATTATATTTAAGCACTGCTTATCATCCTCAAACTGATGGACAAACTGAATGAACAATTCAGACTCTTGAGGATATGCTTAGAGCTGTGGTATTAGATTTTGGTATTACATGGAAAGATTCATTACCGCTTTAGGAATTTTCGTATAACAACAGTTATCAGGCGAGTATTGTGATTGCTCCGATTGAGGCATTGTACGGAAGAAAATGTCGTTCACCGTTGTATTGGGATGATGTGTCAGAGGTACCTGAATTGGGACCAGATATGATCAGAGAAATGACTGAAAAGGTGAAACTAATTCAGCAGAAAATGAGAACAGCGCAACATAGACAGACTAGATATGCAAATTTCAGACATCGACAATTGTGCTTTGAAACAGGGGACAAATTATTTTTGAAAATTTCTCCTTTCAGGGGTACAATTCGATTTGGAAAATGAGGGAAGTTGTCTCCACGATTTATTGGTCCTTATGAAATTCTCGAGAAGATAGACAATCTTGCTTATCGACTCGCATTACCTCCATCTCTTTCAGGTATACATGATGTCTTTCATGTATCGATGCTGAGGAAATATCTTCCTTATGTATTTCATGTTATTCCTGTTGATGAAGTCGAACTTGATGAAACTCTCAGTTACTTTGGACAACCGATTCAGATACTGGATCGAAAAGAAAAGCAACTCCGAACGAATATTATTACATTGGTGAAGATTCAATGGAATCAACATGGAGTTGAAGAAGCTATGTGGGAAGTTGAAGATGACATGAGACAACGATTTCCCTATCTATTCCAATAAAGTGAGTTCTTATCGAGTTTCTGCTATTTCAATATTCGTATATGTACAGAATGCATATACAGACTGCTGGTGAGTTCGAGGACGAACTCATGTGTTAGAGGGGGAGAAATGTAATTCCCGGGATTATAGACTTGATGATTTTGAATTTTCAGATTGTAGCTTTTGGACGAAGTGGTGTTGATCAGTAGTTGCGTTAAACCAGTCGTTGTGTGGATCAGTTGTTGCGTTAAATCAGCTGTTGGTAAGAGGAGCTTGCGACTGGGTAATCAGTATTTGCATTGTATCTGCTTGCGACTAGGTAACCAGCTGTTGGTTGAGGAACAGTTGCTGGTGAGAAGCGACGTCGTTGTATTTAGTTGTAACGCAGCGTTTGAGTGTTGCGTCTGGTACCATTCGTGAGTGATTTGTTGCATTGCTTGATCCAGCCGCTGGGTTAGGAGATCAGCTGTCAACAAATAGTATGACGTATTCATTACGATGTCGTTTAAATTATTTCGTGCGACCAGTTGCTGATGGTGAGGTGACGTCGTTTTGATAAGTTGAAACGCAGCGTGTTGATTGTAACACTGGTGGCAGCTACTGGCAGCAATGGTGACATATCCCATACGTCATTTTTGGGTGTTTTAGTGAAACCAGCTGTTGGCAGAAAAGATGACGCGATTCTTTACGTCATCTGAATTGTTTCGCATTTCAGCCATTGATCAAGTTGAGAGAATCTGTCATCAGTTGTTGGTGCGCATCGGCGTCATTTTAATTAGTTGACGCGATGTCGTTTTGAGACGCGAAGAGAAATACAAAGTCTGATGGTTGCTGCTGATTCTATCGAAAGGAAAAGCTGGTATCTGTTGAGAATAAACATTGGTTTCTGTCGTAAGATACTTACGTGAGCAATGTCTGTTTTTGTTTAGAACAGTAACTGGTATCTGGTTAGCGATATGTATGAATATAGGAAGATGTTCAAATGGTGTGTTCTTATCTTATTTTGGTCGATAAATACTCAGCATGACACGTGGAATTTCTAGAGATTGCATGGGGAACTCTGCAGATAACAGAGATCTTCTTCTGTAAATTAGATTGAATTCAAAATCCTGGTAACGATTACTACAGACACCAGACTTCGACTTTGTGAATTCTCTGGGATTCTGGTGATAAGAAGTTAGAAGTAGTAATTGAAGCAGTTCCCAAAACAGAGATAAACGAAGGTATAATTTGACATTGGAGTCAGGGATTAGAGTACTCGAGAATGAGATTTCTTGAGTTATCCCGACAAACCACATACTTGATTATTGTTCTTGGTTTAGAACTTGAGATTATCTGTGTGTGTCGATCCATCTCAGGTAGTGGATCTTTTAATTCGATATGAATATGAGGATACAAAGAGAAAATGAATTGATTCTAATGCTAAGGTCTGAGGTGACCTTATTTTCTAAGTCAGAGTGATTTCGTTAGATGGATATCCATGTCAAGATCGTATACGAATCATGATGGCGTTGATGTGAAATGGAATCAATTCTTAGTGGAAACGAAGAGGGATGTTCAGTTATTTTGAGTTAATATTTTTGTTATGAACTTCGTTATGTTATTGCATGAACCTGTCTATTATACTGAGATTGTTTCTCACCGGAGTTTATCCGGATGTTGTTTTGTTTTGTATGTGTGCATAACAACAGGAGGAAAGAATTGAGTTGCTGCGACAGGGGTGGAAAGAACCTAGAAGAAGGGCGACAAACGAAAAGACTAGGAACCTGCTGTTAGTTTAGTTTCTGGACAAATAATAGATAGCATTTGATGTATCTTGTTTTTTATTTCATGAACAGATTTTGTACCAGTGAATATAAGGTGTATTAATCACAACAGGAGGAAAGAATTGAGTTGCTGCGACAGGGGTGGAAAGAACCTAGAAGAAGGGCGACAAACGAAAAGACTAGGAACCTGCTGTTAGTTTAGTTTCTGGACAAATAATAGATAGCATTTGATGTATCTTGTTTTTTATTTCATGAACAGATTTTGTACCAGTGAATATAAGGTGTATTAATCTTTGTACCGTTTTGATTTCTTTATGAATGAACAGCTTTTGGTGACCCACTAGCTGTTGTCAGCTTTCGTGGATAGCTGCTGACAGCAACCTTCGCTTCCCATAGCGTAATATCTGTTGACAGATACCTACTGTTCATTACCTTTCAGCAACTAGTTATTGATCACGTTATAGCGTAATATCTGTTGACAGATACCTACTGTTCATCAGTTACCTACTGTTAAAAAAATGTGTACGCATAAAACCAGATTCTACTTAGTACCCTTATTGATTTAATTAATCGCCCATAAGATGAGATTAGAGTAATTGTGAGAAGAGAGTCTCACATTTTTGGAGGCCAGACATGGTAAGTTTGATTCCGGTACGCCCACAATAGCTAATGATCTTCAAATATAGAATATGCTCTCAGAAGATCCTCGCCTTGCGTTGTCAACATTGGTAGAGAAGATGAGGCAACATCAGCTGGAGTGGACACGGCCATCTTTCTCAAGTTTGTTTGGTACTGATATCCAGTGTGGTGGAATTCTTTCACGATTTCATCTTAACATCAATTTCTGGGTTAGGCAACTGATCTTAATTGACGGATCTTGGACAGTAATAGTGGGTACAGATCGGTGGATACGCGAGTACAGTGCAACTACTTCTAGTGAGAGGACACAGCTACCTCAGGAGCCAGCTGTGGATACAATTGTCTCGATCTGCATTTTTATTGAGCCTGTTCAGGATCTGGATTCACGACCGCCTTTCTCTAGGCTTGTTAGAAGGAAGTGGGGTGAAATCTGTGTTGACGTTGTACAGTTCAATCTTTTTGATCATCCGCTGCCAGTTGGTACTCATAATCTGTGTACAGATCTAGTTGCTATAGGACCAGTTGTAGATATAGAAGCAGATCCGACAGGGTTTTTTGGTGTTTTTGGGCGACGTCCAGATGCGAATCGAAATTTTTCCTGTTCTACCTCTTCACGATCTATGGATCCGAATTCATGTAGTCCTAGTTCTTCCAGTGATTATCCTATGCATTTTATAGCCGATGATATTCCTCTGGATGAAGAGACAAATGTTGATATTTCTCAGATTGACCTTCCTCTCACAGAGCCTACAGAAGCCATTCCTCATATTTCTTTGCCACCTGCTGTTGCTCTTCCTACAGATTTTACAGAATCGTTCGCACATATTCGAGCTACTGTTGATAAGATTCATTTAAAGCAAGTGCAGACACTGGAGGATGTAGACGATCTCAAGGCCGTTATTTCTTCGAGGATTTCACATCTTGAGACGACTTTACAAAATGATTCTACTCATCACGGATGCGTCTTTAGGAATCTCATTCATAACGTCCAACAAGAAGTAAAGACTCAGGCCGCTGCTCTAGATGCTTTCCGCAAGGAAACTCAGGAGGGAATCGCTACCCTTAGTGCTCAATTGTCAGAAATCATAGCATACATCAATAGGGGCCATGATGACAAAAGGGGGAAGATAGCAGCAGTCGAGGTCTGCAGCCTCCTGGAGATCAAAGCAGACCAAGTGGTGGTGGTAGTAGGAGTGAACCTCCGAGGAAAAGAGATGGTGGATCGCATAGAGGAGGATGAACAAGTTCTAGAGGATTTCGATATTGGCTTGGAGGAAGCTGAGCAGATTTTCGTTTTTCAGTTCTTTGTACAAATCTCTTGTACTTAGCTAGTTTTGATTATATATATAAAGCAGACTTGGAGCAATTTATTTTTGTCTCTATTTAAGTCACAGGCTGCTAAGTTTTGTCATCACCAAAAAGGGGGAAATTGTTAAGATAAAATTTATAAGTTTTGCTCATAACGAAAACAAGATAAAGAACTGAACATTAAGATATCAGATTTGAAGTAATCGCATTCTATCAGGTTAGGATCGGGGACTCAGATTTGGTATTTTCAGATCAGCTCATAGTATTTTAGAATAGTTCAGAAGCTTTCAGAACATATTAGATCAGAGCTTATCAGATTTTGGTACTCGGGTAAATTTCAGTTATCGGGTTAAGAATTTTGGGGAAGATAGTTTATCAGATCAGATGAGAGCAATTCAGATCAGGTTATATCAGTTTCAGTACAGAGGTTTGATAAACAGATCAGAGCATTTTAGTACAGACGCTTCGTTAACAGATCAGATCAGAACAAGGTATTTCAGATATTCAATTATTCCGGGAATTCAGATGTGGCAGAATTCTTGTTTTAGAAAAGATAAAGGGAGAAGATTCATAAAGAAGAGAGGACCATGGTATAGTTAAATAAACAAAAAGGGGGTTTCAAATCTGAAGCTATTGTTAATGAAAAGGAGGAAGACTAGTAAAGGAGAGAACTCAGATCTGACAGTTTTACAGTTATGTAGAAGTTAAAGGGGGAAGATACGCAATAGATAAAGAAAGCAAAGCTTATACATTTGAGAGCAGATTTCAGATCTCAGTGCCGAAACAGATTTGAGCTTCAAATTTTATCAGATATTTATTCCAGAGGAATCAACGATCGAGATTCAATTAGATAAAGCCTATTAGACAAAGTCGATGAAAGAGACTTAAGTTGAGAGCTATTTGAAGTATACTTTGCAGAACGCGGAGTTGGTCAATATGATGTTTACCTATTTTGGGTATTAAAGTCACCAAAGCTCTGACAACTTTAGACAGATCTTTGCATAGCATTAGTGGAGCATTTAATGCATTGATACGATGAAGATATGCATTCAAGGTTTGTGTCTACTGGTTCAATTAATGACCGTCGAAGATGGAAGAGTATAAATAGCTCAAGAAATTCAAACGAGAAAGCTCTCTGAAAAACTACAAGCTTGGTGTCTCTCAAAAATGCTCTCATATTTTCTCTGGGATTTTTCAAACGCACTCTCGTAAAAATATTTTAAGTCCCAGTCTTGAACATCTCGAAGAACACTCTCGTTCAGTTCATATTAGAAAAACCGTCGAGATATCTTCTGGTTTACATTTGTAAACAAATTTCATTGTAAAGAAACTAGAAGATTTACAGAACTCTATTGTATCGAATTCATTGTATCAGATTAGAGTCTGTAACGAACGTGCTTTCTGAAGCAGTTCAAAAATTCATTTGACTGTAATCAGCAGCAGTATCTGTGTAGATTGTGGTTTCTAGGAGTTCACTTGTAGCGTGGCTTGAGTGATAGGGTGTCTACAGAAGCTGTACACATCAAATCATCCAGTGGAACCTTCCTGAAAAGGAAGAAGGGGAGACGTAGGATCTTCAGATCCGAACTTCCACAAACAAACTCTCAACTCTATCTTTTACTTACTTGCATCGTATTTATTGTTAACTGTTCACTGTTTAATCGGTTTCTTTCCGCACAATATTTGTTAACCGAGAAAACAGATTTGGACTGAGGCCTCAGATCTGGTCACTCAGATCTGAGTTAATCAAGTCTTGTAAAAACAGTTTTAAGGTTTCTAAAAATAAAAATCGAAGGAGTTCATTCAACCCCCCCTTCTGAACTCCTAAGCTTATTTTAACTTTATTTTAGATTCCAATGATCCTATCACAGCTGACTTATGCTAATAAGATCATAACACAGATTTTCAACAAGAATAACATCAGATATTGAAATTTTACCGTGGGTAAGGTTACCCTTACCAACAGTGTTACCGTTGAGTTGTCACCAAAAACAATTTTGTCTCCTTTGTGTGACATCATATCTGATAACAGGTTTGAATTGACAGTCATGTGTCTCGCACAGCCACTGTCCAGATACCATTTGTTTGAGTCCTCCGAAGCTGTGTACCTGTTATCCTGCAATTACAAAAATACACTTTTGGTACCCAATTTCACTTGGGTCCAGATTGGATTACCCCTTTCGGGACCCATACTTGAATTACCTTAACAGTTTTCCCAGTATGGATGTCCACAAGGATTCGTGCTGAATTCTTGTGCGATCTGTTGAGCTTTGGTTTGGTAATTTGACCATTCAGATCATTCTTGGGTTGAACCTTTACCCATTTAGCCTTTGTTGAACCACGCCTTTGCTGGTTCAGAATAGATGAGTTAGTTACAGCTTTCGCCTTATCCTTCTCAAGTCTGTTCGTTAGCCAGCTGGGCTTACAGTTCTCTGGCTTTATGTAACCAATTCAAGTTTTACCCTTATGGTTCAGCTGTCCAGTGATCTGGTCATCATACTTGACCGACTCAAAAATATCATGTATCACACTGGCTTTGAGAAAATTCATTTCTTGAACTTATCATCAACCAGATCTATTGAGTACATGTTTCCTCAGAGCTGCTTTCACCAAAGCTGAAACCTAAGACAGAATTTTCATTTATTGGCTTCTGGGTCTCATGCAGCTTACTTAAGAAACTGAAGACTTAGTCCAGGAACTCATCACATGATTTAATATTTCTTTTTCAGATGAGAGTTCACAGGACATTGTTCTCAAAAGATCATTCTCAATTTTCTGCTTACACAACTCAGTTTGTAAACTGTCAGATTCCCAAGCTGAGCAGTGCTTGGTTCTGCTGAAATATTTTTCAAACCATTGTTTTCAGCTTTAATTTCCTCGAATGTCTGAGACAGCTTTCTGTACTCATGGACCATCTCATTAAGTGCATTGATGAGGTCCTCTCATGTAAATTCACTATTAGAGAAATCGAATACCTCATCATCAGTGGTCCGGTTTGTTAGAGTAGATGCCCAACTAGCCAACTTGTGGCGTCTGGGTTCATAGACTCTTGTATGAAACGATCTTTATATATGATATTCGTATTTATTTATGGCATTATTTACTTTCATTGTGTTGTATAATGATTAACAATTGCGTTGAGTAAAAACCTAGATGCACTATATTATATGTTAGATGTGATAGTGGGTATGACGGCTATCATAAAACACATCTAATAGTCACTGTGTATTCTGAACACGTTCCTAGTCGATTGGGCCATCAAAACAAAGATAAGGCCGCCCGAGCTCGAGACTAGTATCTGCAATGCGAAGTACCATGTTTTATGGTAGGGAACATTGTGATATTCTGAGCATGCAGATAGATAGTGACCTGGTGATCTATCGAACTACCCTCATTCGGACTTTCCAAGTGGTTACCATTTGTCGAGTGGATAAGTCTGAGGTCTTGGTTGTACTGATTAGTTCTCACGACTAGAAATTTCATTGAGACTCTACATGATAGGCGTCTCACTTTTACCCGTTTGTCGACTCACTTGGGGTCGTTAGGCGGCGGGATTGGGTGAGGCCCCGATGAATGTAGGAGTCGATGCATCGTTGTCGAGGATTCACCGCTCGCAGACTTGCGTGGATATCCTATGTTATCTGAGGAGACGATAGTGTATAAATCTCTGGCCAGAGTACTAGAAGTGTTTTTGGTAAATGGGTTTACCTAGTTACACTCGCGATGTCACTACTCGATCTCCAAGATGTGTGCATAGCTATCGGATCTATAACGACTCTCGATTTACCAATGGTCGTTGATCTGATCGGGATATATGGATTGAAAGGACCGTAATGTACGCTAACCACGACCAACTGGTTCTTGCAGGCACTATCAGTGATACCTAGGGGATCATGGGGCGATGTTGCTAGACGCTCTTAACATGATCCGATGGGCAAGTCCGAAATTGTGATTCCGGAGCCGCAATGGTTGTGGGCCCACGGCTAGCTGTATCCCTGAACCATTGAGGGTCACACAAGTACTGGATTCGTGATTCCCGCACGAAAACTGAGCTCAATGTGTTGAGCACCTGAGGAGGATTTTTGGGAGTGCGACTTCCTAAAAGTCAACAGTGGTGAAATTGCGATTTCCCACTGTTGAGGGGCAAAACTGTCATTTGGACTAGGTAATCTGAAAAATTGTTTTTCGCATCATAATATTCGGTTTTGGAAACTGAGTCGATCGGTCCGATCTAATCGTCGATCGGAGTTATGATGAAACCGTAATGAATTAAACGAACCGAATGTTCATATAGGGACTTGGGCCTGACCCAAGTCCAATGGGCCGGTTCAAGCCCAAGTATATTTAATATATACACTAATGTGATTAGGGCTTGATTGATTGATTACATTACAACACTACTCTAAACCCTAGAGCACCCATTCGGCCGCCTCCCTCTCCTCACTAGCCGCCGCCGCCGTCGCCCACCACGCCGCCGCCGCCGCCCCTCGCCGGAGTTGCTCCGGCCAACTTTTCGAGGAGTCCGTCCGCATTGATCTCGTCAGGCCTTCTAGTGCAGGCTGACGAAGGAGTCTCCATTCCGATCGTGGACCTGATTGACGAATCTACAGCCGCCTACCTTAAAGAGCCGGTCTTCTTGTAATTCCGGTTGGAGCCAGGCGCAAGTCGCCAGCATGGTAATCTACTAATCATCCTATGAATGGTTTATAGCATGATTTTATTGTATTGAACGTTTCCCGGCGCCTATTTTTAAACTTCCGCTGCGCCGTCGGGAGACGGGATCCGGATCCGCCACCGTTACCCAACAGTAGTATCAGAGCACAGGCTCGGATCCTTCAATACAATCGTTGCCATAATTGTATCTAATCTCTAATATTCAGATTGAATGAAAAAAAAAAACTTTTGGTCTGGCCGCCGGCCGCCGCCGTGTGCGGCGGTGCCCCTCTATCGCGCGCATGATTGCGCGCGACTTGCGCGCTGGCCGCGCAAGGGAGGCGATCGCTGGCCTTGTCCAGCGCAAGACGTTGCGCTGATGATGGCCGACGTTGGGCGCGCGCATGATTGCGCGCGACTTGCGCGCTGGCCGCGCAAGGGAGGCGATCGCTGGCCTTGTCCAGCGCAAGACGTTGCGCTGATGATGGCCGACGTTGGGCGCTTCCTTCTCGCATGGAGGCCGATCGATTGTTGCTGCTTTCCCGCACACGGTTGCACAAACACTGGCCGGGAGGAGGTCGGCCGTGGGATGCTGGGCGCTCAAATGGTTGCGCGATAATTGGCGCAACGTGCGCCATGCTCCGCGCACGTCGCGATGGCGCGCGGCCTTGTGCCGCGCGCATGAATGGTGACGGCGGCCGCCGTCCTACGATCTTCCGACAGCGATGCGACGACTAATTTTCTTCTAGGTTTTGTTCGGGCCTGTCCCGGGCAGCCCATGAATTTTTCGGGCCGATATTCGATATCGGGCCGATTTTGGTCAATTTTGAAATTTTTGAGATTTTTGGCCCAAAATTGTTTTTGACCCAATATGATGCAATTAAAATTGCAAAATATGATTTTAATTGTAAATTATGATTTTATAATTAAATATGATTTTGTTGATTAAAATTTGATTTTATCGACAAAATGCGATTTTATTATAAAATGCGATTTTATGATTAAAATATGATTTTGCGATAAATAATTAGATTATTTAATTTATGCATATTAATTAGATTGATTGCATGATTGGGATGAGCGAGAGCCATGCCCAATGTGTTAGGTGTATGCTTTAGGTTTTGTGATTTCGGTTGTATTTAATATTGTTGATTATCATTTATAAAAGTGGGTCTGTTTGTGGCCCGTTCCCACCCCTTCAAATGTATCCCTTATTTGTCATGGAAATTTAATTGTAAACTACTAGACTTATTGGGAGGACTTTTGAAGATGGTGGGCCCGATGACGATCAAAGATATTGAAGACCGAAGATCTGTAAAACCGGAAGCAAATGTAATAGGATTGCATTGTATATTGCATTTCACCTAGGATTGGACCCAGGTCCGTGATTGGCAAACATGGACCGCATAGCTCTCGCGATCGGTCATCCCAATGTTTATATATGTGATATATAGTTAGTTGAATCCGCATGTTTTAAATATGATTTAAAATATACTGCATGAGACCAAACTTTTCAAAAATAAAATCCCTCGTTTTAAATACGATTTAAAACTAATATCAAGATAAAATTTTATTCGATAAACTAAAGGGAATTTAAATTTGTTTAAATTATCCCTACCTTACATTAACAATGGGTGTACGCTCTCGCGATCGGTCATCCCAATGTTTATATATGTGATATATAGTTAGTTGAATCCGCATGTTTTAAATATGATTTAAAATATACTGCATGAGACCAAACTTTTCAAAAATAAAATCCCTCGTTTTAAATACGATTTAAAACTAATATCAAGATAAAATTTTATTCGATAAACTAAAGGGAATTTA
>KQ990586.1:48163-61634 GCA_001598015.1 Dorcoceras hygrometricum | reverse complement strand
GTCGTCGGCCCCCTCATTTGCTGTGACCTGGTAGAGCACTGGCGATTGACTTTCCATCGAGCATGCCCAGGTATCTCCTGAATCCTCGACGATGTGGCCGACTTCACTGTCGTGATGGGTGATCGGGTAGCTCACGAACTCGTTCGACACTGTCACCTTGTGATTGAGCTTTCGTTTGGCCTCTGATTATTGTGGTACCCGATTCGTTTGTACCCGAGCACGCATTGCATTACATGTTGTATATTCCTTTAGTACCGCATTATTGCATTTACTTTGTTCTCCGTATTGAGTCTGATATCTTTTCTTTCTCCTTTGGGGTTGCTTTGGTCGTGTTGTGACCGGTTATTCAGGTAGATCAGTTGTGCCAAGTGATGCGTCAGCTAGTGAAGCCCCTTAGGTGTCGATCGTGTGTCCCAGTTATTGTACAACAGATATATATGTTCCTGAGTTGATGTCATTTGTTGTTGTGGTTATTTGTTGAACCTAATCTGTATGTTGTTTACTGTTTGACTCTTGTATTAAAATCTATATTTTGATTCAGGTCAAAAGAAAAATTTTAACCCGTTTTTAAGCTTCCACACTATTTTGTTAGTTGCTGCTTATGGGATTTAGAGTATCGGGCCTGACACATGGCTTTGGAGCAGAATTGTTTTTTTAGTTTCTTCAAACCCATTAGCTGCTCGAAAGACTTCGCCTAATTCAGCTCAAATTTGCCTTCACTACACACGACCGAGACTAGTTATAAAACATAGGAAAAAAACAATTTCTAAAAGGAACTCCTCAATAAAGTATGAAAACTTCCCCTCTCTTAAGGACACTAATCATACATGCAAGACCCAGCCAGGATGACTCATGCACAGACATCACCACCAAGAGACAAACATCACCATGACTCCGAGCACCAACAATACCAGAAAATAGTATGATCTTATTAATACATCAACGGAGATCGCACTTACATTTAAAATTACGCCCTCGACCGAGAGGTGGTCTCACTAGCACGGATTGAATTCACCCCAATTTTCTAAAATTTTCGGCCCTGCCCCTCTTCTTAACCCTAGCCGCCTCTCAAAGCCCCCTTATGTTGTGTTAACGTGATATGAGTGCATGAGAGGCTCCCTCTATTTAAAAGAACTTTTAGGCTTTAAAAGTGCTCCACAAAATTTTGGGATTAAAAAATGCTAACACACATTTTATAACCGGATTATAATATTTAAAGGCGTACTAGAATTTCAAAAGTGCTCAAATTTAAAGAAACTTAATAAGCGCACTTTAATTTAGTGGTAAATAATAAACATAAAATCTCAAAATCTCTCTTTAATTTATCCAGAAAAAGAAATAAAATAACTGGACTTAAATTCGCCATAAAATTTTTAAATTATCATTAAAATATTTCCCTCTCAAAATGCTAATTAAAAAATTTTCACAGTAACCGTTACCGCGCTCGGGTGTATTCCTTCGGAAATCTCCCCTTGAATAAAAATACTGAATTCTAGCTATAAGAACGTCAACTTTAGGAAATTTGTTAAAATTAGTAATGACGACATAAAAAAATCAATTTTATCTATCAATAAATTATTTTGTTGGTCTATGTGGCTACCTCGGATTTCAGGACGTCACATAAGTATAAATTCTTGATAGAAAGGTTTTATTACTCTCTTTTGGCATAGAACATTTATTATACCAAAAGTGAAGACCAAATGGTACAAAATAACATTAATCGACGAAGAAAAAATTATCAATCTTATTTAAAGGGTAGTAGGAAAATAAAAGATCCTGGTAACATAAGAATGAATTGGTTTTAATGATAAGCAAGACCTTGGAGAATCTTTACGAATACCACACCACCAAACACCACATGTAAATCTGCTTTAGATCCAATACATCCATATGAAGTTATGCTAAACCTTAATGTAATGTATTTCAAAAATAGAGAAGACCTCACAAATGATTGGACATCGGTTATGAGAATTGCATCAGTGACTCTTGACCTTAATAGTGAAAGATTCAATAAATTATTATAAAAGAGTCTTATGACATCAGTTAAAATAGCATGAGATATGACTTCAGTAGAAACAAATGAGTCTGTCCTAGCAGGAGAATCTCTTGGCACGATTGCCGGAAAAATGATTACCCTATTTAAAACACAATTTATGTGATTAGATTATTTTAACATTCAAACACGGAGAAGAAAAAAGATACACTCAAGCTCTATATGGTATTGAATTACTCAAAAAAATTTTAGTAGATGAGTATTTCATGCTATTCACTAAATACAATTGGAATTCTGGAATAGAAGAAAATACCGCAATGCAGCTCTTCTTTACGAAAATGCCAAGTTTCTGGAAAGATATTTTAAAAGAATAAATTTCTAGCAACCCCTGCTACTTAAGCTAGAAGAGCCTTTTTTTGAAAGAAAAATTGGCAAAATGGTGACATTGACAGCATTACAAAAGAACTACAAAATATTAAGGGGTACAAATAGACAAACTCCTAAAAAAAAGTCTCCCGATGATTGTTGGAAGTAAGGCATGTAAGTAGAAAAAGAAGAATTTCAGAACTCATCCGTATACAAGACGTGGGAGAATATCTTGGAAACCAAGAACTATACGGTCTAGACAAAAGCCAAATCATACAATATGGACAAAGAAGCGGACAATCAAGAAGTAGGGTCTCGTCTCAAGCATCAAGTTCATTTCAATCCACTGTACAAACACCACAACAAAAATATTTAGTGAAGAAAATACAAGCGCCCGTGAGAGTTTTAAAGATTGTAATTATTGGACATGTGGAGTAAGAGGACATATGTTGACTAACTGTCCAAAAATGAGAATATATGAATCAAGCACCCTGCACCAACTCCAGACATTAATGAAGCGGTTTATTATCAAGACCTAATTCACATATACCAATTTCAGAAGATTACCTCGGATGATATCGAACATGAAGAAGAGGAAATACTAAGTCAAAAGTAACTAATGGAGAATCAGAATCATACTCCAACTGAGGGAGAATGTTTCGTCATGAGACACATGAGGATTTGTACAACTTATCTAGCCAGAAAATTACATGGTTTAAAGAATCATGAGAGAAAATTCTAGCTTACAAATATATTAGGGATTTTCTGCAGGTCGGTTAGAAAATTCCGTGGAAGTCTCGACCTGAGAAATAGAAGGTATAATTTATTCTATAAGGTTTTTAGAAGAAAAATGGCAATCCCAATGGAACTCACATGTGCCAAACAGAGATGCGGCTAATTTCTTTTATAAAAGATTAGTTACAAAAACTCAAAATGGAAGTCGCACAAACATTGTCCTAGATTGACATTGGAGCAGTCCAAAATCATGATAAAAGATACCTTTAAGGTATATTTATATGCAATAAACATACGGGTAACCTTCAAAATTCAATACTAAGAACTATCTTAGGAATCTATATGCAGGGAAGATCGTAGGGGTAATTTATCCAATAATGCATATAACCTCACAGATCAAGATTTCAGTCAAGCTTCGTCGTTGCATCAAAAGTTCAAAGAAAAAAGATTGATGAAGGAAGGTAATATGTCATATGTTGTTATTTATCATATGTTCTTTCTAATACACATTCAATTAGAACTGTTAATTAGAAATGAGTTTATTGAAAAACCAGGAATATTGGGAAGGTGGCTCAAACTTTTTACCCAGAAAGAAATTGAGTTTCCATTGATACAGGAGCATATATACAAATTCAATACAAAACAAATCTACAAATGAGTCAAAGTCTTTGACTTGAACCTACAAGATTATCTTAATGTGATAGGATTACAAGTTGTAGATGGGAAACAAAACCCTATCCAAGAGACTTAGACGATATTAAGAAGCTTTTCCACATTAGAAAACTTAGATGCCATAAGGGTTGGAAGATATTGAATTAGTATTTGATATTGCAAGTTAAATGAATCAACTCCCTTGCAATACGAACAAGCAATAATGTGAACCTACCAGCGATTGATAAATATTGAAAAGTTGAAGGTTCATATAAAAGGAGTACCGGAAAAAGTTCCATATCAATCTGTTCTTGATTAGAGTTTGATAGGATCGGAAACAACAACAGGACAGAGTTTAAAAGCTCGATACCACTTGATACATCTGAAAACAACAGCAGCACAAAGTTTAAAAGCTCTGACACCACTTGTTAGGAAAGATCTGATCTGATCATGTTGTGCGAGGGGACAACACGGAACAGAGATAGAGCACGTTTAAAAGTAACAACACTTGAAAGTCAATGAGACATCACGCACTGCCAGACCGCGATCTGAGTATAGCATACAGTCTTCACAGCTTCAGCCCAAGACTTTTGAGAAATCAAGGAAGCAGCAAGAATAGTTTTAGCAATCTCTTTTAAAGTACGATTTCTTGACTCATGCCTTATTCCGTTGTTTTCATGATAGGAGGATAATCTTTGATTTAAAAATTCAGTACCCCAATCACTCCATAATTCAATTGATGGAAGAAAATTTCTCAATTTGAAGTCTTTTTAAAAATTTTATCAGCTGGTCCGTGATCTGACCTTTTGTTTTAAAAAAATATTACCCAAGTTGTCAGCATGCGTCTGCTGATCCATCTCAAAAAATACTCCTGAAGCTGAATAATCTCGATTAGTTACCACTAATCTGAACTGATTAAGTCATTAATTACCTTGGATAATTACAGTCCTCACACAAGTAAACCTGGAGTAATCATCAATTATAACTAACGTGTATCTCGTTCCCTCTAAACTCATACTGGTATAGGACCAAAATATACATGTGCAACAGTTCTAAGCTCCAAGAAGAAGATTACTCTCCTTGTTCTTAAAATTAGACTGACTTGCTTTCCGAGCTGGCATGATGAACAAATTTTGTCTTTGTAAAATTCATTTTGGGAAAACCGGTGACCAGATCATGCTTGATCTTTAAAATTTACATGATTCATGCATTTGTGCCAAAGCCATGATTTAGAATTATCACCAATTAGACAAGTAGGTTCAGTTACCAGCTGATATGACCAGTTAACTTTATAGGTATTACCAGATCCGTGTCCCGTTAGAATAGTCAAACCGGCTGGGCTCTGAACAGTGCACGTTTGTTTGTGAAATTTCACAACATAATCATTATCACAACAGTTTACTAATGCTAATCAGATTGAAATATAAATTTTCACCCTATAACACATCTTTAATAATAATGTTACCATGGATAATCTTACCCTTGCCCACAGTTTCACCTTTTGAGTTGTCACCAAAAGTAATCTTTGGACCGCTGAATGTTAGCACTTTGGAATCTCCGGTCACGTGTCTTGAGCATCCACTGTCTAGATACCATGTTTATTTCTTCAAAAGCTTGCTCTTGCTAATCTGCAAACAGAAAAATAAATTTTTGGTACCCAATTTTACTTGGGTCCAGATTGGATTAACTCTTTTGGGACTCCTTGAATTACTCTTATAGTCTTTCCCAGTGCTTGTGTCAACAAGAGTTTGTGTGTTTTATTTTGAGCTTTTGTCCAGTATTTTGATCATAGTGAACGTTTCTCTTCTAAACATTCCGATATTTTCTTTGTCTGACCTTCTTTGAGTTAAACCTTTGCTAGTGCAGATCAGATGAACAATCTCATCTTGTCCAATCTGTTCTTTAGATAGCTAGGCTTAGAAGTTTGGAACATCCTATTCCTTGCTTTCCTTTCTGGTTCAGTTGAGCTCTGTTCTAATCAACATGCTTTACGGACTCAAGAGTATCATGTACCACACTGGCTTTGACAAAATTCATTTTCTTGAACTTGTCTTTCACCATATGTGATTGAGAACAAGTTTCCTCCCAGCTGTTTTACCACCGTTGAAACCTAACCTAGTTTCACATTCACTAGATTTGAGATTCGTGCAACTTGTTTAATGAAACTGAATATTTATTCCAGGAGTTCACTAATTGATTTAATTTTTGATTTACGCTAGTGACCTCCTCAGATTTGGTTCGTAGTAATTCATTCTCCATTTTTAGGTTCTCAGTAATTCATTCTCCATTTTTAGTTTACTCAACCCCGTCTTCAGACTGTCTTATTCTCTGCGCCCCAACAGTTGAAAGCTTGCAACAGCTGAATGCATCTACTGTTTAGCGCTACGGCTGATATACTGTGAAGAGTTAAACGACGTCGCTCCATCTCTTGCGCTTCTCTTGTCAACTGTTGAAATTGCCTGTAGCTCACTGCTGATTGTGATGACATCACTGCTGACGTCATCATCGCTGATCCAGCTCTTCTGCTTCTTGTCAACTGCTGAAATTGATTTTGCTCAACTGCTGATTGTGATGACATCACTGTTGATGTCATCATTACTGTTCGATCTTCATCAGCAACCTCTCTTCTTTGTATTCTGCATCAACAGATATGATAACGTCACGGTTGCTGATTTACTTCTTATTGCAACAGCTGATTGCTTAAACTACTGATCACTGTAGCTTCCTGCTGAATGTACTGTAGCTCACTGCTGACGTCCTCGTTGCTGAACACAGCTTCTTGTTTGCTGATATTGCTGACGTAATCTTTACTGATCCCAGATTCCTCCAATAGAAATACTGACGTCATATTTGCTGATCAAGCTTGTTGTCTACTGCTGACAGACTTCTTCTCATCAGATATTCCTTCGACAGATATGCTGACCTCATCTTTGCTGATCACAACTTCCTTTAATAGAAATGCTGACGTCATCTTTGCTGATCACAGCTTTCTCCAATAGAAATGCTGATGTCATCTTTGCTGAAACCAGATCTTCTTTACTTCTTAACAACCTCGTCAACAGTGACTCTTTGCACGGTATCTGTTGACAGCAACTTCAACAGTAACCTGCTCTTTCAACAATTTAGCAACTGATTGAACTCCACGTAAGCGAAGCTGTTCACGCGGGATGCCACGTAAGGATTGCTGTCCACGTAAGCAAAGCTGATAAACTTCTTTTCTTCATCAGCAGCCTCAACTACTTTGTAGTGTTCCAACTGTTATCAAATTTCTCCTCTTATCATCTGCACACTACGTAGAAACGTTAGAACCACAATAACAGGTTTTAGTGTAATTCAAAACTTAATCAGGATCTGTTTACTCAGATCCATCAGAAGGTAATATGTCACATGCTGTTATTTATCATATGTTCTTTCTAATACACATTCAATTAGAACTGTTAATTAGAAATGAGTTTATTGAAAAACCAGAAATATTGGGAAGGTGGCTCAAACTTTTTACCCAGAAAGAAATTGAGTTTCCATTGATACAAGAGCATATATACAAATTCTATACAAAACAAATCTACAAATGAGTCAAAGTCTTTGACTTGAACCTACAAGATTATCCTTTTAATGTGATAGGATTACAAGTTGTAGATGGGAAACAAAAAACTATCCAAGAGACTTAGACGATATTAAGAAGCTTTTCCACATTAGAAAACTTAGATGCCATAAGGGTTGGAAAGATATTGAATTAGTATTTGATATTGCAAGTTAAATGAATCAACTCCCTTGCAATACGAACAAGCAATAATGTGAACCTACCAGCGATTGATAAATATTGAAAAGTTGAAGGTTCATATAAAAGGAGTACCGAAAAAGTTCCATATCAATCTGTTCTTGATTAGAGTTTGATAGGATCGGAAACAACAGCAGGACAGAGTTTAAAAGCTCTGATACCACTTGATACATCTGAAAACAACAGCAGCACAAAGTTTAAAAGCTCTGACACCACTTGTTAGGAAAGATCTGATCTGATCATGTTGTGCGAGGGGACAACACGGAACAGAGATAGAGCACGTTTAAAAGTAACAACACTTGAAAGTCAATGAGACACCACGCACTGCCAGACCACGATCTGAGTATAGCATACAGTGTTCACAGATTCAGCCCAAGACTTTTGAGAAATCAAGGAAGCAGCAAGAATAGTTTTAGCAATCTCTTTTAAAGTACGATTTCTTGTCTCAGAATCCGTTCTGCTGAGGTGATTTGCCCACAGTGACTCATGCCTTATTCCGTTGTTTTCATGATAGGAGGATAATTTTTGATTTAAAAATTCAGTACCCCAATCACTCCATAATTCAATTGATGGAAGAAAATTTCTCAATTTGAAGTCTTTTTAAAAATTTTATCAGCTGGTCCGTGATATGACCTTTTGTTTTAAAAAATATTACCCAAGTTGTCAGCATGCGTCTGCTGATCCATCTCAAACAATACTCCTGAAGCTGAATAATCTCGATTAGTTACCACTAATCTGAACTGATTAAGTCATTAATTACCTTGGCTAATTACAGTCCTCACACAAGTAAACCTAGAGTAATCATCGATTATAACTAACGTGTATCTCGTTCCCTCTAAACTCATACTGGTATAGGACCAAAATATACATGTGCAACAGTTCTAAGCTCCAAGAAGAAGATTACTCTCCTTGTTCTTAAAATTAGACTGACTTGCTTTCCGAGCTGGCATGATGAACAAATTTTGTCTTTGTAAAATTTTGTCTTTGTAAATTCCATTTTGGGAAAACCGGTGACCAGATCATGCTTGCTCAGATTTGCAATGGTTTTAAAATTTACATGATTCATGCATTTGTGCCAAAGCCATGATTTAGAATTATCACCAATTAGACAAGTAGGTTCAGTTACCAGCTGATATGACCAGTTAACTTTATAGGTATTACCAGATCCGTGTCCCGTTAGAATAGTCAAACCGGCTGGGCTCTGAACAGTGCACGTTTGTTTGTGAAATTTCACAACATAATCATTATCACAACAGTTTACTAATGCTAATCAGATTGAAATATAAATTTTCACCCTATAACACATCTTTAATAATAATGTTACCATGGATAATCTTACCCTTGCCCACAGTTTCACCTTTTGAGTTGTCACCAAAAGTAATCTTTGGACCGCTGAATGTTAGCACTTTGGAATCTCCGGTCACGTGTCTTGAGCATCCACTGTCTAGATACCATGTTTATTTCTTCAAAAGCTTGCTCTTGCTAATCTGCAAACAGAAAATAAATTTTTGGTACCCAATTTTACTTGGGTCCAGATTGGATTAACTCTTTTGGGACTCCTTGAATTACTCTTATAGTCTTTCCCAGTGCTTGTGTCAACAAGAGTTTGTGTGTTTTATTTTGAGCTTTTGTCCAGTATTTTGATCATAGTGAACGTTTCTCTTCTAAACATTCCGATATTTTCTTTGTCTGACCTTCTTTGAGTTAAACCTTTGCTAGTGCAGATCAGAAGAACAATCTCATCTTGTCCAATCTGTTCTTTAGATAGCTAGGCTTAGAAGTTTGGAACATCCTATTCCTTGCTTTCCTTTCTGGTTCAGTTGAGCTCTGTTCTAATCAACATGCTTTACGGACTCAAGAGTATCATGTACCACACTGGCTTTGACAAAATTCATTTTCTTGAACTTGTCTTTCACCATATGTGATTGAGAACAAGTTTCCTCCCAGCTGTTTTACCACCGTTGAAACCTAACCTAGTTTCACATTCACTAGATTTGAGATTCGTGCAACTTGTTTAATGAAACTGAATATTTATTCCAGGAGTTCACTAATTGATTTAATTTTTGATTTACGCTAGTGACCTCCTCAGATTTGGTTCGTAGTAATTCATTCTCCATTTTTAGGTTCTCAGTAATTCATTCTCCATTTTTAGTTTACTCAACCCCGTCTTCAGACTGTCTTATTCTCAAGATGTGAGCAGCTTGGTTCATCTGAACTATCTATCTAGCTTTTATTTCTAGCTTTTACGTCCTTGAATGTTTGAGACAACCTTTTGTACTCATGGACCATCTCATTAAGTGCAGTGTTTTGGTCCTCTCGTATGAATTCAATATTGAAGAAATCAAATACCTCATCATTGTCATCAACCTTTAGAGAATGTACTTCCTCTTTCTCGCTTTCACTCGAGAAACTGCTAGATTTACTCTCATCTAAATCAAAATCGGCCCATTTTCTATTACTTTCCTCAGCAACTAGGAATTTACTATCATACTTCTTTCTGAATGTTTTCCTGTTGCCTCTCTCTTGCCTCCGATGATTTCTTGTAATCCTTAGAAAAATGGACTGATCTGCCACAGTTAAAATATTTTGAGTCAATAGTAATCTGTTCAGATTTATGAGTTATATTTGAAAAGTGGGATAGTGATTTCTTCTCATAAATTTCCCAAACTTCTTTATGAAGAGGGACATTGCATCATTGTTCATCTATGAAACACCCGTACTTTACAGATGAAAATTGCGACTAATTTTTTCTGAAGATTTAAAATTTGAATATGAAACAAATCATAACATTGAAATGATAAATAAGCATAAAATCCGTTCAAACATGCGTTGTCGTAACCATCGAATCATGAAATGTCAAAAATTCAACTAATTGTTCATGAGAAAGTTTACCCTTAAAAACTGAAATATTTAATGAACAAATAAAATGTTTAAAATGCGAAAATTCGTGTGTCAAATGGATAATTGCCCTCACACCCTGATCAAGATTTCGCCAACCAGCACCACCTAAACCTCCTCACCTGCATCAATGAAACCTAGTGAGTCTAAAGACCCAGCAAGTAAACTTTGGGAATAGCAAATAATACATAATACATGCACATGAACAAAAATATTTTAAATAAAATAACTGTCTTTATTCAACTCACCATTCATTCTGAATCCCATCACACTCTTGAAAGGAGAAACTCGCAGAAACACACGATCTTCTACTAGAAAACCATCTCTAAAGTTCGTTGCATATCCTCTAAAGTCTAAATGGTCCACTCAGATTGACCATGTATCTGGGTTTATACGTTGTTCTCATGGCCAATCTAGACCCCAAAGCTACCTGCAAGATCTTCCAAAAGTCGGGAAGTAAGCCCAAAATCTAAGTGAGCACTATCTATACCGAAACATTATGCAATCTCACCACATGGTCAACTTACCATCTCGTCAATTCCTTCATAAATCACGTTATAGCATAGGGAAAAAGGTGGGATAACTTAGGCAGTTGATCTACCACGACCCAAACCACATCACAATCGGCTCGAAGAAAAAGGGTTTTGAAATCCATAGCACTGTGCTTCCAATTTCATTGGGGCACCTCTAAACCTGAAGCAAACACCAAGTCTCATCCTCCCAGCCTTGACCTGATGGCAAATCAAGCATCGAGCCACGAACCTGGAATTACCGCTCCTCATGCCATCCCACCAGTAGTGAGATCTCAAGACATGTTACATCTTTTCTCACCCTGGATGTACTCTGTGGCGTCTACAATGGGTCTCTCTCAGGACGGTATTCTACAAATCGATCAGGTTCGGAACCACCAGTCCCTCAAAACCTCAAACAATATATGGGATCAAAAAATAGCATATCATGCGCTACTTGCTGAACAGATCGTGTGTGATCCAAACTGATCGCACCTAAGTTGTATCAGCATGGAGCAGAGCTACGCGCGATCTGAACGAACTGGTACCTGGGAGCTCTCACATAGCTGGGGTACCAATTCATGGGATCAAAACTCAGATCGCGTGCATTTAAAAAATGGTTTTAAAATACAGCACGCAATTGATAAAAATGGCAGATCATCTGCTTATGAGTATCTATTTCCAGGTCTCCCTATGCTTGGAGGGAGGTTTCATTCTAATTCTTCACTAACATCGAAGCACGCCAAGCTGAATCAGAACGAAGCAGAGATGCACGATCTGAACGAGTAAAAACATGAGCTGTAATAGCTCTGGTTCTTTAAAGGTCTTTAGCATCGAGAAGTAGATCAGGTATGATAATAAATCATGTGGAAACAACCCAAACTACTCTCTAAAAATTGAGATAAAACTTTGGTTTTAAAACAAGTATGTGATACAGAAAGCAGTAAAGGAACAAACACTGGAATTTGTTTCTGTAAGTTCGGAGCTGAACCTCATACGTATACCCTTTTTCCATTGCTGGAAGGATTTATTAGAAGACTTTGATCTTACAGTAATCTGTACAGGCCCACCTCAGCTAAGACTTACCCACTGCCCAAAGCTGAGACTCCTAGTCACTCTATTTTCACTTTTTTAACGTCTTTGTGAAAAAGATTACAAACACTAAGATTTACGTCTTCGTGTCAAGACAACTTTGTGTTGGCATACGGTGGCGGATCCGGATCCCGTTTCCCGGGGGCGCAGCGGAAATCAAAAAAACCCCGGAAAGCGTTCAATACATCAATGTAAATCTACAAACATTCATAGGGTGTTCATAGATTTGTTACTTGCTGGCGTCTAGGCGCCTGGCTCCAACCAGAAATTCACAGGGAAAAACTAGCTCTTCTCGGTAGGCGGCGGTAGATACTCCAATCAGGTCCACAACCGGAAAATCTTCCTCCGTCAATATGCACTAGAAGACTTGATAGATTTTGCCACGGATGGAATCACCTCGTCGCGGTGATCGAAACAAGTCCGATCACGAAGCGGGCGGCGGACGGCGACGCAAGGCGGAGGCCGGCGGCGTGCGTGAGGTTGTGGAGAGGGGGCGGCCGAGACTTAGGTCTTGGAGGCTAGGGTTAGTTGTTATGTTGTAGTGATTGTTTAAGCCCTAACCAACTTAATTAATAAAGATGGTAGATGGGATTGAACCGGCCCAATGGATTTGGGTCAAACCCAGGTCCATATGAACATTAGGCTCGTTTAATTCACCACGGTTTTATCATAACTCCGATCGACGATCAGATCGGACTGATCAACTCAGTTTTCAAAACTGAACGTTATGATGTGAAAAACAATTTTTCAGATACCTAGTCCAAAATGACAGTTTTGCCCCTCAACAGTGGGAAATCGCAATTTGACCCCTGTTGACTTTTAGGAAGTCGCACTCCCTAAAATCCTCCTCAAGTGCTCAACACATTGACTCAGTTTCCGTGCGGGAATCATGAATCCAGTACTTTGTGTGACCCTCAATGGTTCAGGGATACAGCTAGCCGTGGGCCCACAACCATTGCGGCTCCGAAATCACAATTTCGGATTTGCCAATCGGATCAAGGTAAAGCGCCTAGCAACATCGCCCCATGATCCCCTAGGTATCACTGATAGTGCCTGCAAGAACCAGTTGGTCGTAGTTAGCGTACAGTACGGTCCTTTCAATCCATATATCCCGATCAGATCAACGACCATTGGTAAATCGAGAGTTGTAAAGCGCCTAGCAACATCGCCCCATGATCCCCTAGGTATCACTGATAGTGCCTGCAAGAACCAGTTGGTCGTGGTTAGCGTACAGTACGGTCCTTTCAACACATATATCCCGATCAGATCAACGATGGTAAATCGAGAGTCGCTAGAGATCCGATAGCTATGCATACATCTTGGAGATCGAATAGTGACATCACGAGTGTTAGTAGACAAACCCATTTACCTAAAACACATCCAGTACTCTGGCCAGAGATTTATACACTATTATCCCCTCAGATAGCATAGGATATCCACGCATGAGAG
>KQ990586.1:6722-26790 GCA_001598015.1 Dorcoceras hygrometricum | reverse complement strand
GATTCAACCACTGAGGCTGAGTACATTGCAGCATCAGCTGCTGTTAAGGAGGCCGTTTGGATAAGAAATTTCGTCCAAGATTTGGGCGTCATTCCTAATGGAGTTGGTCCAGTCCCGGTGTACTGCGACAACACGGGTGCCGTTGCGCAAGCAAAGGAGCCTAGGTCTCACCAAAGATCCAAACACATACTGAGGAAATACCACATAATCCGGGATATTGTGGCTAGAGGTGACATAGCAGTTGAGAGAGTCGCCTCTGCGGACAACGTTGCTGATCCACTTACGAAGCCCTAGCCTGGACCGTTGTTTGAAAAACATCGCGAAACAATGGGACTACGTCTTACGAGTAGTTGGCTTTAGGGCAAGTGGGAGATTGTTAGATTAGATGCCCAACTAGCCAACTTGTGGCATGTGGGTTTATAGACTCTTGTATATGACAATCTTTATATATGATATTCGCATTCTTTTATATGGCGTTCTTTACTTTCATTGTATGTATGATGATTTACAATTGCGTTGAGTAAAGACCTATAATGCACTAAAGCGTATGTTAGATGTGATAGTGGGTATGACGGCTATCATGAAACACATCTAATAGTCGCTGTGTATTCTGAACATGTTCCTAGTCGATTGGGCCGTCAAAATGAGGATAAGGCCGCGAAGTACCGTGTTTCATTGGTAGGGAACATTGTGATGTTCTGAGCATGCAGATAGATAGTGACCTGGTGATCTATCGAACTACCCTCCTTCGGACTTTCCAAGTGGTTACCATTTGTCGAGTGGATAAGTCCGAGATCTTGGTTGTACTGATTAGTCCTCACGACTCGAAACGTCATTTAGACTCTACATGATAGGCGTCTCACTTTGACCCGTTTGCCGACTCACTTGGGGTCATAAGGCGTCGGGATTGGGTGAGACCCCGATGCATGTAGGAGTCGATGCATCGTTGTCGAGGATTCACCGCTCGCAGACATTAGGGGATCATGGGGCGATGTTGCTAGACGCTTTTACCATGATCCGTTGGGCAGGTCCAGAATTGTGATTCCGAAGCCACAATGGTTGTGGGCCCACGGCTAGCTGTATCCTTGAACCATTGAGGGTCACACAAGTATTGGATTCGAGATTCCCGCACGGATACTCAGCTCAATGTGTTGAGCACGAGAAGAGGATTTTGGGGAGTGCGACTTCCTAAAAGTCAACCGGGTTCAAATCGAGATTTCCCGACGTTGAGGGGCAAAACGGCCATTTTGCACTGGGGTTCTGAAAAATGGTTTTTCTGATTATAGTATTCAGTTTTGGAAACTGAATCGATCGGTCCGATCTGATCGGCTATCAGAGTTACGATGAAGTCACAGTGGTGGGGATGAACCGAATGTTCACCCGTTGGACTCGGGCCCGTTGGGCCGGTACAATCCTACCACAAGTCTATTTAATTAGACTAGACTTCATTAACAAAAATACTAGATGATCAAACCCTAAACCTAATTGTAGCCGCCGCCCCTCTCCTCTCTATAATCCTCACGCCGCCTCCGTGCGCCGCCCGCCGTCGCCGCCGTTCGCCGGAAAATTGTTTCCGGCCTAGTTTTTCGAGGAGAATCCGTTGGCGATAAAATCCTTCAGCCTTCTAGTGCAGGCTGATTGGAGGGAGATCGATTCCGGTCGTGGACCTGATTGACGGATCTACCGCCACCTACCGTGAAGAGCCGGCGTTCTTGTAATTCCGGTTGGAGCCAGGCACAAGTGCCAGCAAGGTATTCCTTAAAACACCCTATGAATGTCATAGAATTGTTTTGTATTACTGTATTGATCGTCTCCCGGCACATGTTTATTTTGTTCTTCCGCTGCCCCGCCGGGGGGGCGTGATCCGGATCCCAACAGCTGGAGGTGTCCCAGGAGGTGGATAGAGTGTCCCAGTTAGCGTGTAGCATATATGTACTAGTACTGTTAGCCGGGGATGCCATGTGCTTGTGGGATTGTGTATCTGTTGTAGTACTGGTATTGTAATTGTTTAAATGCTGTACTATTGTATTGAGTGTTTGTAAATTGGGATATTTTAATTATGATTGTATTTTAAATTATATGTTTTAAACCGTCAGGCCAAAAACGAAAATTTTAAGCCACTTTTTGAATGCTTCCGCTATTGTTTTGCGTGGTTAACTCTGAGTTGTGCACGAGGCCTGAAATTTTTGGTATCAGAGCTTAAGCTGGGATAAGCTCGATTTCTTTGATCACACTTGAGTCTAGGCACTGTGTTGTGTGTTGCATGTGCTTGATTATGTGATATATTTGCTGCATTTAATTGTGCTGTATCTGTTCTGTTGTGATCTTACCCTGTTACTGTTCTTAGATGCCGCCTAGACGTAGGGGTAGAGGTAGAGGGCAGATTCCGGAAGAGTCTGAAGGTCAGACAGAAGGTGATCAACGTAGTTTTACCCGTCGTGATCGCGGTAGGTAGGCTGAGGATGAGGTTGATGAGTTGGCTGCTCGTGTGAATGACATGGAGCTTGTCATGGCGAGGTTTCAGCGCATGAATCCTCAGGTTTTCAATGGTGACGAGTCTAGTGCTGATGCAGATTCGTGGTTGCAGCATGTCACGGGTTTGTTTAACCATGTGCAGTATGATGATGAACTCAAGTTGAGTCTGGCTACTTTCCAGTTGAGGAAAGGTGCAGAGCGTTGGTGGAGAGGCGCTTCGAGGAATTTGGAATAGACTGGAGTAGGGATTACGTGGGACAGTTTTTGCGTTGCTTTCCGTCAGGAGTATGTTCCGGAGTCCTACGTGAACATCCGTGAGCATAAGTTCGATAATTTGGAGTAGGGCAGTATGTCTGCTAGAGAGTATGCCCCCAGGTTTTCTTCCCTTCTTGCGTATGTGTCGCATGTTTCTGGTCGGGAGAGAGCGAAGAGAACTAGATTTCTTGAGGGGTTGAACGAGGAGTTGTATTCCTTGGTTTTGGCTAGCTCGCCGAAGATCTATGCAAAGGCGATGGACAGTGCGATCTACATCGAGGAAGGTTTGAGGATCCGTCGGTCCCGTAGTAGGCCGTAGGTGGCGCAGAGTAGTCGTCCAGTGGTTCAGGGGGCACAAACCTTCCCAGTCAGTGCAGTCGTCTCAGCCACCCCAACAACAGCAATAGGTAGCCCAACAGTTTGGACATCAGAGGTTTCGGCCTCGTGGTAAGCAGTTTAAGAAGAATTTTGGTTCTAGTTCTTCTGGTTCTGGCAGCTCCAGCAGCGGTGGTACCAAGGTTGAGCATTGTGGCCAGTGTGGTGGAAGGCACCCTACAGCGCAGTGTGTAGGTGTGCAGGGTTCTTGTAATGTCTGTGGTCAATACGGACACTTTGCTAGAGTGTGTCCTTTGTCTGGATCGCAGCATACCGCAGCTCCATCGCAGGGTCGAGGTGGATCGTCTAGAGGTCATTCTACTCTTCCTTTTCAGCAGCAGAGGTTAGGGGAGCCTCAGTTTAGGCCTTTTCAGTAACCGGGTCCTTCGCGGTTTGATCAGTCTTCCCACCCTCAGTTTTCTGGACCTCAATTTGCCCAAGTGAACGCCATAACTAGGGAGCAAGCGGAAGGCACACCGGGCAGAGGGATTATCTTAGGTATTTACTTTATCTTTGATTTTCCTGCTCATGTGTTGTTTGATACAGGAGCGTCAAATTCTTTTATTTCTGATGCATTTTTGGTTGAGCATGGTTTGCATACCACTACTTTGTGTGATGTTGTATCTGTTGCGAGTCCTGCCGGTGCGAGCCTGTTCTCCCAGGAGATTTTGTTGAACGGTGTTCTTAGGTTTGGCGAGAGTGTGTTGTTAGCCAACCTGATCAGGCTAGTGATGTGGGATTTTGACTGTATAGTGGGAATGGACGTGTTGTCTAGCTTACTATGCCATCGTGTATTGTTTCCACGGCATTGTGCGATTTAGGCCCCAGTCTGGCGAGAAATGAAATTTCTACGGCCAAGATTCCCAGTTGAAGATTCCTTTAGTCTCTGCGATGGAGATGTTTAGCCTGTTGTCGCTTGATAATTATGGTTTCATGATCTATGCCTTAGATGCGTCTTCTTCTTCGAGCGTAGAGCTTAGTAGAGTCCCTGTGGTTCAACATTTCCCGGATGTGTTTCCTGAGGAGATTCCTGGTTTTCCTCCGAGGCGGGAGATAGACTTCAGCATTGAGTTGGTACCTGGTACAGCTCTGATTTCGCGTGCTCCTTATCGTTTAGCACCTGCTGAGTTGAGGGAGCTTAAGGAACAGCTTAGTGATTTGCTGGAGAAGGGATTCATTAGGCCTAGCATGTCCCCGTGGGGAGCGCCTATCGTGTTTGTCAAGAAGAAGGACGGGTCGATGAGGATGTGCATCTACTTTAGGCAGTTGAACAAGGCGACAGTGAAAACAAGTACCCTTTGCCTAGGATCGATGATATTTTGACCAGTTGCAAGGGTCTGCCATTTTTTCTAAGATTGATATTCGTTCTAGGTACCATAAGTTGCGCATCTGTGAGCAGGATGTAGAGAAAACTGCGTTTCGTACTAGGTATGGGTATTACGAGTTTCTAGTTATGCCTTTTGGTTTGACGAATGATCCGTTGCAGCACAAAGAACATTTGATGCTAGTTCTTCAGAAGCTTCGAGATTCGCAGCTGTATGCCAAGTTCTCCAAGTGCGAGTTCTTGTTGGACCGAGTTGTGTTTCTGGGTCATGTGATTTCTGTTGATGGTATTTCTGTGGATCCCAGTAAGGTTGAGGCTATTCTTAACTGGGAGTGTCCCAAGAGTGTTGCTGAGATTCGTAGTTTCTTGGGTTTGGCTGTCTATTATCGTCGTTTTATTGAAGGATTATCTAGCATAGCTAAGTCAATGACGCAGTTGACTCAGAAGGACAGGAGGTTTGTGTGGACTGAGCAATGTGAGAGTAGTTTTCTGTTGCTCAAAGAGAAGCTAACTTCTACGCCTATGTAGCTCTGCCGTGTGGTTCAGGTGGTTTTGTTGTTTGCGCAGATGCTTCCTTGAATGGATTGGGTGGTGTGTTGATGCAGAATGGTCGAGTCATTGTTTATGCCTCTCGGCAGTTGAAACAGCATGAGAATCGTTACCCAGTTCATGATTTGGAGTTAGCAGCAGTGGTTTCTGCTTTGAAGATTTGGCGCCACTACCTGTATGGTGAGTAGTTTATGGTGTACTCCGACCACAAAAGTCTTCAGTATCTGTTTTCTCAGTCAGATTTGAACATGAGACAGCGTAGATGGATGGAGCTGCTTAAGGATTTTGATTGTGAGATCAAATACCACCCTGGGAAGATGAATGTAGTTGCTGATGCATTGAGCAGAAAGGCTCAAGTGGCAATGCTTGCATCTGTGCAGATTTCGAAGGTGCATGAGAACCTAAGCACTACTGGTTGGTGATACTACCCAGCTGAGGATTATGTTGTGGTGTCTTCTTTTCAAGTTGAGCCACATATTGTTGTTAGCATTAGAGCAGCTCAGAGGACCGATCCATCCATCCATGAGTTGAAGCTGAAGGTGAGAGCTGGACAGTTGGAAGACTATACTGTCTCTTCTGATGGTTGTTTGAGGTTTCGTGGCAGGCTTGTTGTGCCAAATGTGGTTGATCTTAGAGAAGAGATCTTGCGTGAAGCGCATTGCAGTAGATTCAGTGTCCATCCTGGTGCAAATAAGATGTATCTTGCCTTGAAGCAGCATTACTGGTGGGCAGGTTTGAAGGGTGATGTTGCTGATTTTGTAGCCCGTTGTCTGAACTGTCAGCAAGTCAAGGCAGAGAGGATGAGACCTGGTGGTTTGTTTCAAAGCTTAGAGGTGCCTCAATGGAATTGGGAGCACGTAGCTATGGATTTTGTCACGCATTTTCCCCGTTCTAGCAGAGGATGCGATGCTGTGTGGGTTGTTATAGACAGATTGTCGAAGTCTGCGCACTTCATTCCCTACAGCATGAGTTATTCTTTGAAGAAGATGGCGAAGCTGTACATAGATTTTGTGGTGCGTTTGCATGGTGTGCCAGTTTCGATTGTTTCAGATCATGATCTTCGGTTTACTTCCAGGTTTTGGAAGAGTTTGCAAACAGCTTTGGGAACTAGATTGTCTATGAGTGCAGCATATCACCCCCAGACAGATGGCCAATCGGAGAGAACTATCCAGATTTTAGAGGATATGTTGAGAGCTGTTGTGATGGACTTCAGTGGTAGCTGGCAAGAGTCGTTGTCTTTGGTTGAGTTTTCCTACAATAACAGCTATCAGGTCACGATTGGCATGGCACCATTCTAAGCTTTGTATGGTAGGAAGTGTAGATCACCAGTGTGTTGGGAAGAAGTGGGGGAGAAGCAGCTGTCTTCCCCAGAGTTTGTGCAGCAGATGAGAGATCAGGTGGACTTGATTCGCCAGAGAATGAAAGCTTCTCAAGATCACCAAGCCAGTTATGCCAATAAGAGACGTAGGCCTCTAGAGTTTGAGGTTGGTGATCTAGTTTTCCTTAAGGTTTCTCCTTTCCGCAGTGTTAGAGATTTGGTCTCAAAGGAAAGTTAGCTCCTCGATATGTTGGTCCTTATGAGATATTAGATAGGATTGGTCCTTTGGCTTATCGGCTGTTGTTGCCACCAGATTTGTCTTCCTTACATGATGTGTTTCATGTTTCGATGTTGAGGAAGTATGAGCCAGATCCCTCGCATTTGTTGAGAACTGACGAGGTAGAGTTAGATCGGACTTTGAGCTACGTTGAGTATCCCTTGCAGATCTTGGACAGAAAAGAGAAACAACTGAGGAACAAAACCATTCCTTTGGTGATGGTTCAGTAGAGCAAGCATGGTAGAGAAGAATTGTGAGGAATCAGATTTTAGATTAGTGATTAATCGAATTCATACGAGATTAGAAGAGATTAATTGTTGGAAGTTTTCGTTTGGTATTTTGAGTTAGAAGCTGGTCGATGGTGAAATCCAGTTGCAACGCGTATTTGGAATCGTAGGAGATTAATACGCCGTCGTTTTGGTGAAACCAGACGTAGCGTTTATGTAAGAAACCAGTCGTAGCACATTTCAGAAGTCTACTGTAGCTCGCAGCTGGTAGATATTGGAAATCAGTAGTTGCGTCTGGGTGACCAGCTGTTGGTTTGAAGAACCAGTTGTGGATGTGAGACGACATCGTTTAGATAAGTTGAAACGCTACGTTTGGGGATTCCGTCTGGTACCAGTTGTGAGGAATTTGTTACCAGCTGTTGGTTGGATCAGCTGTTGACAGCAGTGCTGACGTGTCTTATGCGACGTCGTTTTGTTTAGTTACGCTTGCGTCTGGATTGTTTAGCGTAACCAGCTGCTGGTCATTTCGTAGGAAATTTGGTATCAGCTGGTGGAGCTCTGCGACATCGTTTTGATTAGTTGATGCAGCGTCGTTTTGGTGTGCGAAGAGAAATGCAACGTCGGGTTGCTGCTGCTGGTTTTGTTGAAGGAAACATGAGTCGTAAGATATCTACTGTTCCTATCGTCTGATTATTTTAGATCAGCAACTGTTGTATGGGGATTTATAAGGAGAAGTGTTGAGCAACACTTAGATTATTTTTCACCCGATATCTCTTATCTCCATTCTTCGAATCCCTCGATAGCTACTGTTCACCGTAGCACTCTTTCATCGATTGCCGCCGTGTTCCGCCGTTGCTTTGAATGATATTGGTGGCGCTGAACTCCTCTTGAGTTTCTCTACCGATTGATACCAATTTGGAGACTGGAACCGTGGATTTGAGGAAACGCGAAGAGCCTGTTCGTTCGACGCTTTCTATGAAATCTTGCCCGAGCGTTCCTCTGTTGGTGTAAGCTTTTGGGTAAGTGTTCCTCTCTGTTTTAAAGTTATGGTTCAGCTGTTAGCCTGAGTTGTATGGCAGAACTAGGATTTAGTTCTCGGCCATAGGTGCTAAGTGAATTCGACTTAATGTTGAGCTGAATTACTAGATGTTTTAACAGATCTGAACTTCCAGGAGGCTTACAGCTGAATTATCGTGACCAGTGAGTGAAGGTTTGAGGTTAGCCGTGCCTGGTGAGATCTGTTGGATAATTCAGAGGATTGAGTTATGAATTGAGCAGATTTAGCAGCTTGAGTGTGAACATGACTGTGATTGATGTTGTGAAATCTGCTGATATGCTTCTGTGACTTACGTGATACATATTGTGAATTGATTGAGTTTTACATTCTGTTT
The DNA here is from genome assembly GCA_001598015.1 of Dorcoceras hygrometricum. Taxonomy (NCBI): domain Eukaryota; kingdom Viridiplantae; phylum Streptophyta; class Magnoliopsida; order Lamiales; family Gesneriaceae; genus Dorcoceras; species Dorcoceras hygrometricum. The sequence goes on along the minus strand of KQ990586.1, from coordinate 18,599 downwards.
TCACGTATTGAATTGTATGCATTTTGCATTGAATATTGAATTGGCATACATGCATACATCTTGAGCCTGATTGACAGATTTATTGATGACCTGGTTGAAAGCCACGTTGTGACTGGTCGACTGATGAGTTGTATCTGAAAAGTCCAACGCTATCATCGGAGTGGTGACTACCGGATTCGAGTGTCTACCAGCGAGCTGTGATGGGCTGACGGGCTCTGAAGATCACGAACCGATGATTTCCCCGGTTGATACACCGTGCGGGTATAGAGGCTGACTGAGATGATGTGCCAGTAAATACACTGGTCTAACTATCCGATCCTTGATAGCCCTCATGCATTTCATAGCATTGATTATGGCATGTTGCATGATTAGCTGTTTCGATAGCTCTTCGTACTGAGGCTTGACCTCGTATTTGTTTTCCTGCTTTTGTGTTGTTTGGGTTTGTGTTACCCACTTGCAGGAGCTTCAGGTAACCAAGCTGGACAGAGTGGAGCGCCAGCTGGTCGATCCCCGTTTCCTTGAGTCCCAGTCTACTTATATTATGTATTGAACCCGGGGGATGCCCCGGGTCATATGTATTTTGGGGATCTGTATTTGATTGATAATTGATGTTACCTGTTTTATATGAGTTTGAGCCAACTCGTATTTTGAGTATCGATATTTGAATGAATGTTTTGAGTTCAGGCCCATATTATTTCTAAAAATTTTTAAGCCCTGTTTTACGCTTCCATGATTATGTGCTTAAATGTGCTCTAATCCTGTGAGATTAGCACGGGGCCTGACAAGAATCTACTTGGGAACTGGAAGAGAAGATGCAGCGTGAGTGGCCGCATCTGTTTGAGTAGATGTTGCTTTTGTTCCAGTAGTTGGTTGCTTGTGTTTCTTTCCCCAGTAATCTTGAACTCTTGTTTTGGAGTTGATTGATTTCGAGGATGAAATCCTGTTTTAGTGGGGGAGAGATGTGAGACCCGAAAGCTGATGAGATTAATTGAGTTAATTAATCTGATTGATTGAGATCAGCTTTGAGTCGACATTCTTAGAGAAGCAATCGGGTTTTGTTTCAGCCTTGGAACAGTTCTGGAGAGTTAGAGTTTGGCGCGGAATCTGTTCAGTAGCAAGTGTTGGGTCATCGCTGAATGCTAGTGTTCAGCAGTGGTGACGTAAGAAGCTATCGCTGAGTGGTTGTTTTCAACAGTCGTAGCGAGATCAGCAGTCGTTGAGCAGTAGAGAGTGTGCTAGTGTGCTTTCAGTAGAGGGTGCTTGTACGTCGTCGTTTGGATTAGTTGGAATGACTACGTTTTGGGATTAATGAAGAAGACTCAGCTGTGAGTTGCGTTAGCTTCAGCTGTGTGAGAGATCTGTTGTTGCGTTGCTAGCAGATGTTGGTTAGTGTTCAGCAGTGAGTAGCGGGTGACGTGTCCAGTTGCGACAGTAGTTCTCTGCGACGTTGTTTGAGTTAGTAGAGATCTGTTTTGGCGTAAAATAAGATTTGTTGCAAGATCTGTTTGCGAACGGGATTTTCAGCAGTGATATCTTAAGTGTGGTGGATACTGTTTCAGCAGTTGTGAGCAGCTTTGGCTTATAAGAGAGGACTTGGTCTTTGAATTAAGTATCCAGTTTCCATACTTAGAATATTTTCCCGATTGCCAATTTCTGTCGCGATACCCTAGCTACTGTTCACCGAACCTTATCTTCTTCAATTGCCGTCGGTAGAGAGCTCCGACGAGAATGAGAGTGGTAGCGTTGGACTCCTCTTGCTGAGACGCTTCGTTTGGATATTGCTTTCGGACGTTTGCTTAAAGCTGGTGAGGTGTGCGAAGACATCTCCCTTGTGTAGTCTGTTGGCATAAGCGTCGGATTTCGCTCCTAGATTTTTGGGGTAAGTTCATCTCCTGCCTTTAAGCTTGTTAGAGCTTTCTATGGTGTTAGATGGGGTAGGATAGCGCAGGTGGAGTTGTAGCTCCCAGCTGTTGCTTTTCTGTGCTTCGTTCTTTGAGCAGTTGCTTGTGTTGGCTTAGCAGGTGGTGGATCTGCGTCATTGTGGCAATCTGCTTGTAGTAATTGCTGCACAAAGATTTGAGGTACGGATGTGAGCTTGTTTACAGCTTAGGATTGAGCATGGATTATGTGCTTGGCTGTGTATGCTCTGTGCTGTTATTATTTGTGCCTGTGTTATAATATCAGCTGTTGCATTTTCATACACGCATATTCCTGTTGAGCTCTGTTTTTCTAGCTGTGCCTGTTCTGTTGAATTTGAGAGTACCAGGATGCTATGTTCAAGGACGAGCGGGTAGTTCCCGTATACCTTGGAGGCTGAGCGGGTAACTCCCATACCTCATCTCCCTGCTGGGTTTGTTAGCTGCTATGAGCGGAGTGGGTAGCTCCCACATCTTATGAGTGGGCAACAGCAGGTGGAACTGTTTGTTGGCATCTGGTACGGTGTATTGGAGACGAGTGGGTAGCTCCCATATGCTCAGTACACCATCTCGTGGCCACTAATGATTGTCTTTCCTTTGATCAGATCTTGCTGTTGAGCTGTTGTTGAGATCCTTTGGCTCCCAGCTTTAGGTTGTAGCCTTGATCCCTTGCATAGCATTTGCATATTTATCTGTTGCTTTCCTTATGCTGTTTATTGCTGCTCTCCGTACTGGGGTTTGACCTCGATGTCCATCTGGGGCTTGTGTATTGTTGCATGTATGTGTTTTTAGGTTTCCCAGGTTTATCTGCTGGTCGTGGCTTTGACCCAGCTGGAGGTGTCTCAGGAGGTGGATAGAGTGTCCCAGTTGACGTATAGCATATATGTACTTGTACTATTAGCCGGGGATGCCCTGGTCTTGTGGGATTGTGTATCTGTTGTAGTACTGGTATTGTAATTGTTTAAATGATGTACTGTGGTTTATAAATTGGGATATTTTAAGTATGATTGTATTTTAAATTATATGTTTTAAACCGTCAGGCCAAAAGCGAAAATTTTAAGCCACTTTTTGAATGATTCCGCTATTGTTTTGTGTGGTTTAACTCTGAGTTGTGCACGAGGCCTGACATTTTTTGTATCAGAGATTAAGCTGGGATAAGCTCGATTTCGTTGATCACACTTGAGTCTAGGCACAATGTTGTGTGTTACATGTGCTTGATTATGTGATCTATTTGCTGCATTTAATTGTGCTGTATCTGTTCTGTTGTGATCATACCCTCTTAGTGTTCTTAGATGCCGTCTAGATGTAGGGGTAGAGGTATAGGGCAGATTCCGGAAGAGTCTGAAGGTCAGACAGAAAGTGATCAGCGTAGTTTTCCCCATCGTGGTCGCGGTAGGCAGGCCGAGGATGACGTTGATGAGTTGGCTGCTCATGTGAATGACATGGAGCTTGTCATGACGATGATTCAGCGTATGAATCCTTAGGTTTTCAATGGTGACGAGTCTAGTGCTGATGCAGATTCATGGTTGCAGCATGTCACGGGTTTGTTTAACCGTGTGCAGTATGATGATGAGCTCAAGTTGAGTCTGGCTACTTTCCAGTTGAGGAAAGGTGCAGAGCGTTGGTGGAGAGGCGCTTTGAGGACTTTGGAAGAGACTGAGTAGCGATTACGTGGGACAGTTTTTGCATTGCTTTCCGTCAGGAGTATGTCCCGGAGTCCTACGTGAACGCCCGTGAGCGTGAGTTCGATAATTTGGAGAAGGGCAGTATGTCTGCTAGAGAGTATGCCCCCAGGTTTTCTTCCCTTCTTGCGTATGTGCCGCATGTTTCTGGTCGGGAGAGAGCGAAGAGAACTAGATTTCTTGAGGGGTTGAACGAGGAGTTGCATTCCTTGGTTTTGGCTAGCTCACCGAAGAGCTATGCAAAGGCGGTGGACAGTGTGATCGACATCGAGGAAGGTTTGAGGAACCGTCGGTCCCGTGGTAGGCCGCAGGTGGCACAGAGTAGTCGTCCAGTGGTTCAGGGGGCGTAACCTTCCCAGTCAGTGCAGTCGTCTCAGCCACCCCAAAAGCAGCAACAGGTAGCCCAACAGTTTGGACATCAGAGGTTTCGGTCTCGTGGTAAGTAGTTTAAGAAGAAGTCTGGTTCTAGTTCTTCTGGTTCTGGCAGCTCTAGCAGCGGTGGTACCAAGGTTGAGCATTGTGGCCAGTGTGGTGGAAGGCACCCTACATCGCAGTGTGTAGGTGTGCAGGGTTCTTGTAATGTCTGTGGTCAATACGGACACTTTTCTAGAGTGTGTCCTTTGTCTGGATCGCAGCATACCGCAGCTCCACCGCAGGGTCGAGGTGGATCGTCTAGAGGTCGTTCTGCTTTTCCTGTTCAGTATCAGAGGTTAGGGGAGCTTCAGTTTAGGCCGTTTCAGCAACCGGGTCCTTCGCGGTTTGGTCAGTCTTCCAACCCTCAGTATTCTGGACCTCAGTTTGCCCACATTTAGAATTATTCATGCAGCGAGGGAAACACAAGCACATCTATACTCAGGAGATTTTCTGAAATTTTTGTTAGGATAAATCTCAGATGTTTTGGTGATGAAAAATTAACGAGAAATGAAATTATTAGAAGAGATTAATCGAACCAAATAATAAGATCTAGACAAGAATTACTACGGTGAATGAAGAAACCAGATCGGAGCAAAGCCAAGCTGGTCAAGGATAGACCAGCTTAGCACGTTTGGACAAAGCTGAGTATAGAATCCTAAAGAAGAGATGGATTAATATAGACCAGCTGGACACTGGGATTTACAGGAACCAGTTCAGGATATTAAACCAGCTGAAGGCTAAGACAATACAGGTACCAGCCCAATATTCAGAACGGGAAAAACCAGCTTGGTATAGGACAACGCAGACCAGCTAAGACAGAGACAACTTAGCAATTCAAATTTTGGATTGTCTGAAATCTGGTACGTCCTAATGAATGACATTTGACATCTCTGCACCATCAGGTAGTCGTCGAAACTAATTTGAGCTAAAACCAGATACGCAGAGATACGGTAGAAACTGAAGACGGTGCAGAGTTGCTAAAAAGGGCAATACACTTAATTAAGCTGTACTTTCATCGTACAAGCATTTAAAGCGTCACATGAAATTCAATTTGGATGCATTCAACGTGTCTACTGGTAACATTTATTATCGTTGCATCCAAAGAGTATATATATATAAGAGTAAAGCAGCTGAGAAGTGTGAAGACACACAACGAGACTATTGAACATACAAGATAACCAGTCCTTCACAGAAGCAGAGTTCATCTTGAACCAACTTACTTAAGTGACACACGCACAGATTGTTTTCTTGATTTCTCCTTTGTGTCACAAACTCTTCTATTTACACACTCTGTAGTATTGAGCTTGAAATTATAAACCATAGACAGAGAGTGTCTAAGTGCTAGTATTACACAACCATCTTAGAGCTGAGATTGTTGTATTGTGAACCAAATCGCGGGTCTGTGTTTCGTTGATTGTTAGACACACATATTGAGGCTTAGTATGCAGTGGTATTTCTAGGAGTTCTCGTGGCTGCTGGTTGCAGGAGTGGGTTTGTACAAAGGGTTGTATAAATCAAAGCCTTCTAGTGTAAACCTTCCCACCGAGAAAGAAGGGGAGACGTAGGATAATTTGATCGTAACTTCAGAAACAAATCTCTCGTCTCTACAACTTTTACATTTACGCACTTGATTAAATTGTTCAGCTGTTTGAATCATGTTCATTCCGCATAAAAATTGTTTTATTACACGAGACAACAGTAGATGAAGCTGGAGCTGGATCGCTATTATACCTCACAGCAAGCAGACCAGATATAATGTTCTCGATCTGTATGTGTGCTAGGTTCCAAGCTGATCTAAAACAGTCGCACTACATGGCTGTTAAACGTATTCTCAAATATTTAAAGGGCACGTAGAACGTGGGTCGTTGGTATCCCAAAGACTTCGGCCTAAACTTAATTGGTTACAGTGATGCAGACTATGCAGGGTGTAAGATTGATCGTCGGAGCACAAGCGTAACTTGTCAATTTCTGGGCGATAGGCTTATTATTAGAGTAGGTGCCCAACTAGCCAACTTGTGGCGTGTGGGCTTTTGATGACTCTTTGTGTAAAACAATCTTTGTTTATGAAATTCATATTTTATATATGACATTCTTTATCATCATTATTTTATAATGTTAACAATTGTGTTGGATAAAGACCTAGAATGCACCATAGTGTATGTTAGATGTGATAGTGGATATGATGGCTATCATGAAACACATCTAATAGTCATTATTCTGAACTTGTTCCTTGTGAGACCTGGAATTGTATTAAGATTAATTTGGCTGGAATTAATCGGTTTTTAGAGATTTCTGGTGGTTCAGATTTCTGTTTGTGAGTTTGGTTGGTATTTTCGGGTCAGATTTCACACTTGGAACAATTCTGGGAATTTTGAAATTTTTCGAGTTTGAATCTGTTGGCAGATTTGCTGACGTCATGATTTCTGTTGCGCGTTGGCGTAGCAATTGCTGGCGTAAGCGTTGCTGTTGAAGTATCGGTTGAGTTAGCAATCAGATGTGATGACGTAAGGTTGTCTGTTAGCGCTTGTATTATTCTGGATGTGGACAGCAAGTTCCTGTAGCGCGAAGGAAACGGTGCCGTTTTGGTAAATGCTTGCGGGAGAGATCTGTTGCCAGCGATCAATGTTCAAGAGTTTAGCGTGCTGCCTTCAGACTTGCTGATGTGAGCGAAGCTACGTCGTTTTATTTAATTGAAACGCTGTCGTTTGGATAAGTTGGTGTGACGTCGTATTTGGTCTAGCGCTAGGGAGAGGTCTGCTCGCGTAAGGAGAGATCTGTTGTGTGTAGCGCGAGTTCTGGGAACAGATGTCAACGCTGGTCAACTCTCCTGTAGCGACCGTTGTTGTGTGCGTAGTGTATTTCCAGCGTTTAGCGGTAGCGACCAGATTTGCTGACGTGGCATGGAATCTGTTGTAGCGTAGTGCTTCAACCAGATTTGATGACGTGTCCTGAGCGACGCCGTTTTGTTAGCGCATGCGTTATCTTGTAGAGGGATTTGTTTTTGTCGGTGCATGATTTTAACCAGATTTCTAGCGGGTATATATATGTTAGAAGCGTGGCCTTCTATTACTTCACCAGATCCCATACTTAGTAAAATTCTCTCGATTGTCGACCTCTGTTCTTGGAACCCTAAGTACTGTTCACCATGAGTTTCTCCGGTGAATTCCTATCGTTTCCGACCGTTGTTTTGGGCGTTTGAGGTAGCGTTGGAATCCTCTCGAGAAGCTCTTCCATTTTATACCACTTTTGGAGGCTGTGGTTGGCTAGTTGAGTAACGTGAAGTTGCTGCCCGATCGTGCGTTTTGTAGTGCAGGTAGAACTTCGTTCCTTTGTGATGAGATCTTGTTCCTAGCCTTATTTTAAGCTTCCAGTAAGTTGTTTTGGTAGTAATTGCGTTGGTTGAGCATGGCTCCCAGCCATGAGCTTCTGTTAGCATCCCTGAGAATTATGCTTTGTTGTTTAGCAGGTTTTTAACCAGATTTCTCGGGATCCCTTTGTGGTAATTGTTGCGCAGTATTAAGGTACGGATCTTGAGCTTATGATAGCTGGGAAGTTGCGTGAGATATTATGTGAAGCTGCAGGGATGTTTCGGTGAACATGGCTCTGTATTGCTTGCTGAGCATTTGTGTTTATGCTAGCTGTTTTATTTATGTGCATACACGCATTGTTCACGCATTGTTTCAGATCCCTCGTGTATTGTATTTTGCAGCTTCGTATCTTGTATATTGCTGTTGTTTCTTACCAGGATGCGAAGGCGAGCGGCAATACCGCACTCTCATCTCCTTGCTGGGATCTGTTAGCCACCATGCACCGAGTGGTTAACTACCACAGTTCATGGGCGAGGCAACGGCAGGTTGAGTTGTTTGATGCATCTGGTATTCGGGTGTAGTGTCAAGGCGAGTGGCTCATTACCACACTTTGAACACACCCCGTGGCCACTGATTCGTTGCTGATCTCGTGGATCTATGTTTGAGTTCCTTGGCTCCCTTGTTGGTTGTAGCCTTCAGCTGTTATCACGTGTCTCATGCATAGCATCTGCATTTTATCTTATGCATTTCTTTTAGCTATTTCAGTTGCTCTCCGTACTGGGGTTTGACCCCATGTCCCTCTGGGACTTGGTTGTTTTCCTTGTTTGTATTGTTTTCAGGGAACCCAGGTTTTACAGCTAGTCGTTGTTTTGACCCAGCTGGTGGCGCCCCAGGAGGTGGTTAGAGTATCCCCGTGGCGTATAGCATATTTATATGTATCAGTACAGTTAGCTAGGGGATGCCCTGCGATTTGTCGTTGTATTTGGTCGTTGGAGTTTGATACATGTTATTGTTGCTGTTGTTATGCTATACTGTGGGTTGTTTTTATAAACTGGGATATATTTTGAGTATCACTCTATTTTAAATTATAATGTTTTAAACCGTCAGGCCAAAAGCGAAAATTTTACCCGCTTTTTATTAGCTTCCGCATGTGTTTGTATCGTAGATGCCGCCTAGACGTCGTGGTAGAGGTAGGGGGCAGTTTGAGGAATCAGCTGGACAGAATGAGGATAGGCGTAGTGCTCGCAGTCGTACTCGTGTTAGCGACGAGGAGGAAGCTGAGGTTACGGCACCTCCTGTGGAGAGGATGGATGTCGTGATAGCGCGGTTTCAGAGGATGAACCCTCCAGTCTTTAATGGTGACGAGTCCAGTGAGGATGCAGACTCGTGGCTTCGGAATATCATCGGCCTTTTTGATCCGGTGCAGTATGATGATGATATCCGGTTGAGTTTAGCGACCCTATTGCTCAGGAAGGCTGCAGAGCGCTGGTGGCGAGACGCTTCGAGTACCTTGTTGGAGACCGGTGTTGGGATCCATTGGGATAGTTTTTGCGAGACCTTCCGGCAGGAGTATGTGCCCGAGTCCTATGTGAACGCCTGGGAACGGGAGTTCGATCATATGGAGCAGGGTTCGATGACTGTTCGGGAGTATGCTAGGAAGTTTTCTTCTCTCTTGGCGTACGTTCCTCATGTGTCTGGCCGGGAGAGGTCCAAGCAGACTAGATTTCTTGAGGGCTTGAATGAAGAGTTGTATCAGATGGTGCTGACCAGCAAACCCAAGACGTATGCTGAGGCAGTGGATAATGCCATCGACATTGAGGAGGGTTTGCGTAGCCGTCGTGCTCGTAGGCAGCAGGTGGCTCAGGGTGGTCGTCCCACTGGTCAGGGAGAGCAGTCTTCTCAGTCCTCCCAGTCAGCCCATCAGCCCCAGCAGCAGCCGCAGGTGGCACAGCAGTCTGGCCGTCAGAGGTTCCGACCCCACGGTCAGCAATTCAAGAAGAAGTCGGGTTCTGGCTCTTCTGGTTCTGGCAGATCGAGTACCAGTGTTTCTCGGGCTGAGTTTTGTGGTTTTTGCGGTGGGAAGCATCCGTCTATGCAGTGTGTTGGTGTGCAGGGTTCCTGCAACATTTGTGGTCAGTACGGGCATTTTGCTAGAGTGTGTCCGTCAGCTGGATCACAGCAGACCACGGCCCAGCCACAGGGTCGAGGAGGTCAGTCTAGGGGTCATTCCCCTCAGTTTCAGCAGCCCCGATTGGGTGAGACTCAGTTTAGGCCGTTTCAGTAGCCTGATCTGTCGTGGTTCGGACAGTCGTCTCAGCCTTTCTTCTCTGGACCCCAGCATGCTCAGGTTAACGCCATCACTAGGGAGCAGGCCGAGGAGACGCCGAGTCGGGTGATTGCAGGTACTTGCCTTGTTTTCAATTTTCCTGCACGTGTGTTGTTTGACACCGGTACATCACATTCTTTTGATTCTAATTCGTTTGTTGTTGAGCATGGTCTGTGTACCATTCCTTTGCGCGATGATATTTCTGTTTCTACCCCTGGCGGTGTGAGCTTGTTCTCCCAGGAGATTTTGTTTGATGGCGTGCTGCGTTTTGGCGAGCATGTGTTGGTGGCGAGTTTGATCCGTTTATTGTTGTGGGATTTCGATTGCATAGTTGGGATGGATGTGTCGTCCAACTTTAGGACCTCCGTGGACTGTTTCCATGGGATTGTGCGCTTTAGGCCTATGTCTGGAGAGAAGTGGGACTTCTACGGCCAGGATTCTTGATCAAAGATCCCGTTGGTCTCGGCGATGGAGATGTTCAGCTTGTTGTCCTTAGGGAATGCTGGCTTCTTGATCTACACGTTGGATGCGTCTTCTTCTTCTCGTGTTCAGCTTAGTGATGTTCCCGTGGTGCGAAATTTTCCCGACATGTTTCCGGAGGAGATTCCTGGTTTTCCTCTGAGGCGGGAGATTGACTTCAGCATAGAGCTGGTGCCTGGCACAACTCCGATTTCTCGTGCCCCATATCGTCTGGCGCCTGCGGAGTTGAGAGAGCTCAAGGTGCAGTTGGACGATTTGCTGGAGAAAGGTTTTATCCGACCTAGTATGTCGTCGTGGGGAGCGCCCATCTTGTTTGTGAAGAAGAAGGATGGCTCAATGCGGATGTGCATTGATTTCCGCCAGTTGACCAAAGCGACAGTCAAGAACAAGTACCCTCTACCCAGGATCGATGATCTGTTTGATCAACTGTAAGGTTCTGCGGTGTACTCGAAGATTGATCTTCGTTCAGGGTATCATCAGCTGAGAGTGAGAGATCAGGATGTCGCGAAGACTGTTTTTCATACTAGGTACGGGCATTTTGAGTTTTTGGTGATGCCGTTTGATTTGACCAACGCGCCTGCAGTCTTTATGGATCTGATGAACCGAGTTTTTAGAGAGTTCATTGATCAGTTTGTGATTGTTTTCATTGACGAAATCTTGGTTTATTCGAAGACTCCTTTGGAACATAAGGAGCATTTTGCAGATTGTCCTTCAGATATTGAGAGATCAGCAGTTGTATGCCAAATTCTCCAAGTGCGAGTTTTTGTTAGAGTAGATACCCAACTAGCCAACTTGTGGCGTGTGGGTTTATAGACTCTTGTATATGACAATATTTATATATGATATTCGCATTTTATTTATGGCATTCTTTACTTTCATTGTGTTGTATGATGATTAAAAATTACGTTGAGTAAAGACCTAGAATGCACTATAGTGTATGTTAGATGTGATAGTGGGTATGACGACTATTATGAAACATATCTAATAGTCACTGTGTATTCTGAATTAGTTCCTAGTCGATTGGGCCGTCAAAATGAGGATAAGGCCGCCCGAGCTCGAGACTAGTATCTGCGATGCGAAGTACCATGTTTCATTGGTAGGGAACATTGTGATGTTCTGAGCATGCAGATAGATAGTGACCTGGTGATCTATCGAACTACCCTCGTTCGGACTTTCCAAGTGGTTACCATTTGTCGAGTGGATAAGTTCGAGGTCTTGGTTGTACTGATTAGTCCTCACGACTCGAAACTCCATTGAGACTCTACATGATAGGCATCTCACTTTGACCCGTTTGCCGACTCACTTGGGGTCATTAGGCGGCGGGATTGGGTGAGACCCCGATGCATGTAGGAGTCGATGCGTCGTTGTCGAGGATTCACCGCTCGCAGACATGCGTGGATATCCTATGCTATCTGAGGGGATAATAGTATATAAATCTCTGGCCAGAGTACTAGAAGTGTTTTAGGTAAATGTGTTTAAGTAGTTGCACTCGCGATGTCACTATTCGATCTCCAAGATGTATGCATAGCTATCGGATCTTTAGCGACTCTCGATTTATCAATGGTCGTTGATCTGATAGGGATATATGGATTGAAAGGACCGTACTGTACGCTAACCACGACCAACTGGTTCTTGCAGGCACTATCAGTGATACCTAGAGGATCATGGGGCGATGTTGCTAGACGCTCTTACCATGATCCGATGGGCAAGTCCGGAATTGTGATTCCGGAGCCACAATGGTTGTGGGCCCA